>WNWK01018951.1:0-38839 GCA_009830355.1 Cherax destructor | reverse complement strand
TGTCTATCTGTCTGTCTGTCTATCTCTGTCTCACAGATACACATAAATACAATTATACATAGTGTAAATTACGTAGGAAAACCCCAAAAAAATCCAGACAAAGTGCTATACTCTGCTTGTAGATATAATGTGTAAACATGACTGGCAAATACATATTTACACTTGCTCAGGATCCAGACGTGACGACGCAGTCGTGTGTAATACCTATTGGTTCACAAGTTGCTCTCTCTGAGATGGGAGAGATAGACGCTAGACAGACAGACAAATAGACAGAGAGCTTGACAGACAGACATATACAGATATGTTTATGTGTAACAGTGAAAACAGAGGGCGACGCTCATCAAATGTCACCACTTATCTTATCTTATCACTGTCAGCAGTGGACTGACACTTGTCTTATATCAGGCTTCAACCAGTCGGCCGTCTCCCACCGAAGCAGGGTGACCCAAAAAGAAAGAAAATCCCCAAAAAAGAATACTTTCATCATCATTCAACACTTTCACCACACTCATACATAATCACTGTCTTTGCAGAGGAGCTCAGATACGACAGCTGAGAATAGTCCCTCCCAGCTGTCACTATCTCAGACCCCTTCTTTAAAGTGCAGGCATTGTACTTCCCATTTCCAGGACTCAAGTCCAACTAAATCAATTAACTGGTTTCCCTGAATCCCTTCACAAAATGTTACCCTGCTCACACTCCAACAGATCGTCATGTCTCAAAACCATTCGTCTCCATTCACTCCTATCTAACACGCTCACACATGCTTGCTGGAAGTCCAAGCCCTCGCCCACAAAACCTCCTTTACCCCTTCCTCCAACCTTTTCTAGGACGACCCTACCCCGCCTTCCTTCCCCTACAGATTTATACGCTCTCCAAGTCATTCTACTTTGATCCATTCTCTCTAAATGACCAAACCACCTCAACAACCCCTCTTCAGCCCTCTGACAAATACTTTTAGTAACTCCACACCTTCTCCTAATTTCCACATTCCGAATTTTCTGCATAATATTTACACCACACATTGCCCTTAGACAGGACATCTCCACTGCCTCCAGCCTCCTCCTCTCTGCAGCATTTGCAACCCATGCTTCACACCCATATAAGTGTGTTGGTACCACTATACTTTGGTACATTCCCTTCTTTGCCTCCATGGATAACGTTTTTTGTCTCCACAGATACCTCAATGCACCACTCACCTTTTTTCATTCATTAATTCTATGGTTAACCTCATCCTTCATAAACCCATCCGCTGACACGTCAACTCCCAAATATCTAAAAACATTTACTTCTTCCATAATCCCTCTCTCTAATGTGATATCCAAATTTTCTTTATTTAACCCTTTCAGGGTTATTGACGTACTAGTACGGCTTACGCACTGGGGTTATTGACGTACTAGTACGCATAAATTCTAGGGCCTTCAAAACAAGGGGGAGAGAGCTGGTAAGCCTGCATGTGTTAGAATGGGTCTATGTGGTAAGTGTGCGCAGTAGGAAAAAAATCTATGCACTTGCATTGCATTGTGGGAGTGGTAATTCAGTGCGCCTTTGTCACCAAGCCATGTGGTAAGGAATACCTCACTCCGGCAGTGTAAGTATTAGGGAAGGCAGTGGGGGAGTGGGGAAGGCAGTGGGGGGAGTGGGGAAGACAGTGGAGGGAGTGGGGAAGGCAATGGGTGGAGTGGGGGGGAAGACAGTGGGGTGGGTGGGGAAGGCAGTGGGGGAGTGGGGAAGACAGTGGGGTGGGTGGGGAAGACAGTTGGGTGGGTGGGGAAGACAGTGGGTGAAGGCTGGCTGGCTGGCAGGCAGGCAGGCAGGCAGGCAGGCAGGCAGGCAGGCAGGCAGGCAGGCAGGCAGGCAGGCAGGCCGGGTGGCTGACCAGCTGGCTGGCTGACCAGCTGGCAGGCTAGCTAGCTGGCTCTGTAACACATGTACACAAATACAAAGTGTAAATAACCTAGGATAAATACATAGTGTAAATAAAATAGGATAAATACATAGTGTAAATTACCTAGGATAATCCAGACTGACAAATAATATATCAGGACTCAGATGTGGCAGTATTGGTTCAATAGTGACTGTCTCTGAGACAGAGAGAGACAGAAAGAGAGACAAAGAGACAGGCAGATAAAACAGTGAAAACAAATAAAGGGAAGGCAATGTACACTCATTTGTCAAATGTCATCACTCTGATAAGAGGAGGCTAACCCGTCACCCTTGGCTGGCTGGCTGGCTGGCAGGGAGACAGGGAGGGAGGCAGGGAGAGAGGCAGGGAGGGAGGCAGGCAGGCAAGGCAGAGTACCCATATCAAATGTCAAAACTAATTAGTTTAGCTGATAATAATAAGATAAGAGGACCCTCACCCCTCATCAATGTCACTTGTAATTAGATTACTGATAAGATTGACACACTTACCACCATGCTTCAACAATAATAATAATTATTATTTTATTATTATTATTATTATTATTATTATTATTACTATTATTATTATTATTATTATTATTGTATTTTCCCTGCCAGTCAGTCAGTCAGCCAGCCGGCTAGCTGGTCAGCCAGCAAGCCAGCCAGCTGGCCATCCATGCAACCAGCTGTTCAGCCAGCCAGCTGTTCAGTCAGGCAGCTGGTCAGTTAGCCAGCCAGCCAGCTGGTCAGGTAGCCAGCCGGCTGGCCATCCATCCAACCAGCTGGTCAGCTAGCCAGCCAGCCAGCTAGCCAGCCAGCCAGCTAGCCAGCCAGCCAGCCAGCCAGCCAACTGGTCAGCTAGCAAGCCAGCCAGCCAACTGGTCAGCTAGCCAGCCAGCCAGCCAACTGGTCAGCTAGCCAGCCAGCCAGCCAACTGGTCAGCTATCCAGCCAGCCAGCCAACTGGTCAGCAAGCCAGCCAGCCAGCCAGCCTGCTAGCTGGTCAGCCAGCCAGTCGGCTGGCCATCAATTCAGCCAGTCGGCTGGCCATCAATTCAGCCAGCTGTTCAGCCAGCCAGATGGCCAGCCAGCCAATTGGTCAGGTAGCCAGCCAGCCAGTTGGTCAACTAGCCAGCCAACTTGGTCAGCAAGCCAGCCAGCTAGCCTGCTAGCTGGTCAGCCAGCAAGCCAGCCAGTCGGCTGGCCATCCATCCAGCCAGCTGTTCAGCCAGCCAGCCAGCTGGTCAGCTAGCCAGCCAGCTGGTCAGCCAGTCAGCCAGCAGTTATTGTGTAGTATAAAAGGAGTGTATATATACAAAATATGGTTTATATTGGTCTCACAGGACATAAAAGTTACTTGACAAAATAAAATGTTAAAAAATAAAAGAAAAAAGTATAAACAAAATAAATAAACTATTACCGGGTGACAGGCAGTCGGCGATGTTGCCGTAAGCGGTTCCATTTTGGTCAAATTCAATCCTCTATATCTCCGTAAGTATTGATCGCAAAAATGTATTTTTTAGCCTATTAGATTTAGAAAAAAAAAAAAACTATCATTTCATAAGAAAAAAGAATTTTTTTTTTTTTTTGAAATTCATGGACCCTGAGAACGAGTTTCGGAGACCCCCCTTGGATCCTGAAAGGGTTAAATCGTTTGATACCCTCATCACCTTACTCTTATCTATGTTCACTTTTAACTTTCTACCTTTACACACACTCCCAAACTCGTCCACTAACCTTTGCAACTTTTCTTTAGAATCTCCCATAAGCACAGTATCATCAGCAAAAAGTAACTGTGTCAACTCCCATTTTGCATATAATTCTCCATAATTTAATCCCACCCCTCTCCCCAACACCCTAGCATTTACTTCTTTTACAACCCCATCTATAAATATATTAAACAACCATGGTGACATTACACATCCCTGTCTAAGACCTACTTTTACCGGGAAGTAATCTCCCTCTCTCCTACACACCTAACCTGAGCCTCACTATCCTCATAAAAACTCTTTACAGCCTTCAGTAACTTACTACCTATTCCATACATTTGCAACATTTGCCACATTGCTCCCCTATCCACTCTATCATATGCCTTTTCTAAATCCATAAATGCAATAAAAACTTCTCTACCTTTACCTAAATACTGTTCACATATATGCTTCACTGTAAACACTTGATCTACACATCCCCTACCCACTCTAAAGCCTCCTTGCTCATCTGCAATCCTACTCTCTGTCTTACCTCTAATTCTTTCAATAATAACCCTGCCATACACTTTACCTGGTATACTCAGTAAACTTTTTTTTTTTTTTTTTTCAACAAATCGGCCACTTCCCACCAAGGCGGGGTGGCCCAAAGAGAAAAACAAAAGTTTCCCTTTTTAACTTTAGTAATGTATACAGGAGAAGGGGTTACTAGCCCCTTGCTCCCGGCATTTTAGTCGACTCTTACGACACGCATGGCTTACGGAGGAAGAATTCTGTTCCACTTCCCCATGGAGATAAGAGGAAATAAGAACAAGAACTAGTAAGAAAATAGAAGAAAACCCAGAGGGGTGTGTATATATATGCTTGTACATGAATGTGTAATGTTACCTAAGTGTAAGTAGAAGTAACAAGACATGCCTGAAATCTTGCATGTTTATGAGACAGAAAAAAGACACCAGCAATCCTACCATCATGTAAAACAATTACAGGCTTCCATTTTACACTCATTTGACAAGACGGTAGTACCTCCCTGGGTGGTTGCTGTCTACCAACCTACTACCTAGAACTCAGTAAACTTATTCCCCTATAATTTTTACACACTCTTTTATCCCCCTTCCCTTTATATAAAGGAACTATACATGCTCTCTGCCAATCTATAGGTACCTTCCCCTCTTTCATACATTTATTAAACAAAAATACCAACCACTCCAGCACTATATCCCCCCCTTGCTTTTAACATTTCTGTCATGATCCCGTCAGTTCCAGCTGTTTTACCCCCTTTCATTCTACGTAATGCCTCACGCACCTCCCCCACACTCACATCCTGCTCTTCTTCACTCCTAAACGATGTTGTACCTCCCTGGCCAGTACATGAAATTACCGCTTCCCTTTTTTCATCGACATTTAAAAGTTCCTCAAAATATTCCCGCCATCTACCCAATACCTCCAGCTCCCCATCTACTAACTCCCCTACTCTGTTTTTAACTGACAAATCCATTTGTTCCCTAGGCTTTCTTACCTTGTTTATCTCCCTCCAAAAATTTTTCTTGTTTTCAGCAAAATTTCTTGACAGAGCCTTTCCCATTCTTTCATCTGCTCTTCTTTTACACTCTCTCACCACTCTCTTCACCTTTCTTTTACTCTCCATATACTCTGCTCTTCTATTAACACTTCTGTTTTGTAAAAACCTCTCATAAGCTACCTTTTTCTCTTTTATCACACCCTTTACTTCTTCATTCCACCACTCACTCCTCTTTCCTCCTGCACCCACCCTCCTATAGCCACAAACTTCTGCCCCACATTATAATACTGCATTTTTAAAACTATCCCAACTCTCTTCAATTCTCCCACTACTCATACTTGCACTATCCCACTTTTCTCCCAATAGTTGCTTATATCTCACCTTAACTTCCTCCTCCCGTAGTTTATACATTTTTACCTCTCTCTTACTTGCTGTTGCCATTTTCTTTTTGTCCCATCTACCTTTTACTCTAACTGTAGCTACAACCAAATAATGATCTGATATATCTGTTGCCCCTCTATAAACATGTACATCCTGAAGCCTACCCATCAACCTTTTATCCACCAATACATAATCCAACAAAATACTTTCCTTACATGCTATATCATACCTTGTATATTTATTTATCCTCTTTTTCATAAAATATGTATTACTTATTACCAAACCTCTTTCTACACATAGCTCAATTAATGGTTCCCCATTTACATTTACCCCTGGCACCCCAAATTTACCTACTACTCCCTCCACAACATTTTTACCCACTTTAGCATTAAGATCCCCAACCACAATTACTCGCTCACTTGGTTCAAAACTCCCCACACACTCACTCAACATTTCCCAAAATCTCTTTCTCTCCTCTACACTTCTCTCTTCTCCAGGTGCATAAACACTTACTATAACCCACTTTTCACATCCAACCTTTATTTTACTCCACATAATCCTTGAATTTATACATTTATATTCCTTCTTTACCTGCCATAACTGATTATTCAACATTATTGCCACTCCTTCTTTAGCTCTAACTCTATTTGAAACCCCTGACCTAATCCCATTTATTTCTCCCCACTGAAACTCTCCTACCCCCTTCAGCTTTGTCTCAGTTAAAGCCAGGACATCCAGCTTCTTTTCATTTATAACCTCTACAATCATCTCTTTCTTATCATTCGCACAACATCCACGCACATTCAAACATCCCACTTTGACGGTTTTCTTTTTTTTCTTTTTAGTAAGCTATACAGGAAAAGGGGTTACTAGCCCATTGCTCCTGGCATTTTAGTTGACTTTTACAACACGCATGGCTTACGGAGAAAAGATTCTTATTCCACTTCCCCATGGATATGAAAGGAAAAGCAATAAGAACAAGAACTATTAAGATAAATTCAAAGAAAACTCAGATGAGTGTGTATACATAAACGTGTACATGTTTGCGTAGTGTGACCTAAGTGTATGTAGAAGTAGTAAGACGTACCTGAAATCTTGCATGTTTATGAGACAGAAAAAAGACACCAGCAATCCTACAATCATGTAAAACAGTTTCAGGTTTCTGTTTCACAGTCACCTGGAAGGATGGTAGTACCTCCCTGGGTGGTTGGATTCTACCAACCTACAATTATTATTATTATTATTCTTTCTTTCTTTCTTTCAACACGTCGGCCGTTTCCCACCGAAGCAGGGTGGCCCAAAAGAAAAAACGAAAGTTTCTCCTTTTACATTTAGTAATATATACAGGAGAAGGGGTTACTAGCCCCTTGCACCCGGCATTTTAGTCGCCTCTTACGACACGCATGGCTTACAGAGGAAGAATTCTGTTCCACTTCCCCATGGAGAATTATTATTATTATTATTATTATATTATTATATACTCCCACATATCCAAAACATTGCTGGGACCTATAAATACTTTGTATATATTCCTAGACAATAGTAAATGACCAAGGCAGGTGTAAATGTCCACCTTTCATTGTGTTTGTGACTTTTTGAGTACAATTTCAGTACCTAATATTAGTGTTAGAACAAAGATTGGTTATGAAATGATAAGAACTACTATAAATTGTAATTATCAGAACATAAAAATTATATAAAATAATATAAAAACGAGAGAAAAAGGTACAGTGGTCCCTCCGTTTTCGTGCTTAATCCGTTCCTGAGGGATGCACTAAAACTGAAACACACGAAAACTGAAGCCATTTTCCCCATAAGAAATAATGTAAATTCAATTAATCCGTTTCAGACACCCAGGAGTATTAACAAAAAATATTTTTTTAGAGATTAAATATAGATTTACATACAGAAAAGAATGACAAATAATTATAAAGCACTAATAACATGTATAAATGAACATTTAACATCACACTTACCTTTATTAGAGACTCTTGTTGGTGTATGGAAGATGGAGAGAGAGGGAGGCGAGTTTATTGTTGGGAGGCAGGACAAAATGCTTCATTGTGACACTAATATCAGCTCTACAGCTTATTTATCTATCACAATTCATCTAATATGACATAAAAAACAATATAAATAACATAAAAACCTGATACACACTCTAGAATGAATAAAATATGTGTCATTACGAATGTGGTGGCGGGCATACTTGGTCCAGCTATGAAAACATCTTCCCATTCTTTCCTACAAACGGAGTTTGTAATGCTAACTGCATTAGATCACTTCTTTCCAGTCGGCTACACGGATTGAACAGAATTCATTCCTGTCCAGGCTGGTAACAACAACAACAACAATAACTGGTTTGTTGACAAAACTACCAAACATTGTACACTCTCATTCTCTCTCGTTTATTCATTTAATCTTGTTTACTCACCTCTCACTCTACATTAAGACTGCCTCTTACCACCACTGCCTATAACACTGCCTCAGCCAACAAACAAGTACCACTGCCTCTCACCACCACTGCCTCTAACACTGCCTCAACCAACAAACAAGTACCACTGCCTCTCACCACCACTGCCTCTCACCACCACTGCCTCTCACCACCACTGCCTCTCACCACCACTGCCTCTCACCACCACTAGTTTCCAGTCAGCTTCACGGAGTGAACAGAATTCAATCCTGTCCAGGCTGGAAACAGCAACAACAGCTGGTTTGTTGGTGTATGAGAGAGGCAGGAGAGTTTGGAGGCAGGACAAGATAGCTCTTCAATATGACACTAATATAAACTCCACGGCTTATTTATCTATCACAATTCATCTAATATGACATAATAAACAATATTAATAACATAGAAACATGATATATACTCTAGAATGAATAAAATATGTCATCATGTATGAGAGAACTGGCGGTAGTATTGTTTTTGTTGGGTATATGGGCCACTGCTGGTGGAGGTCGGCAGCAGCAGCAGGCCGCCACCAGCTCTATTCACACAATGTATATAATTTATAAATAAGAAATATTTACACTTAAATTTATAAATAAATATTTACACTTTAATTTATAAATAAGGAATATTCACACTTCTATAAATAAGAAAGATTTACACTTACCTTGGAGGAGATGTTGGCAGACGGCAGCTCTAGTCTGTCCCTATATTCCTCAAACAAACAATGGAGGAGTTAGGTTTCGTGTCGTCATTTTTCTATCGATTAATGGCTTAACTTACTTGCTACACTGTTAATGCTACACTTTAACGCCGGCTGGTGCTATAACCTTTATCGACTCCACTTTGATACTTTGCTATGATTTCTGTCTTTAATTCTATGGTGTTCCTCACTTTCTTTACCAAAGGACTGACACTAGGAGCTTTCTTTGGGCCCATGGTGGCTTATTTAGCAGTCACACACAATAATCAAGGGCCAAAAACAATGGATTGTTAAGAAACGTTTAGTATGAACTCGCAGGATAATGTTCACTCAACCAGAAACAATGCTACACTGCCTGAGAATGTGCGTGGGAGGCGGGCTTGCGGGCTTTGTATGTGCGCTTGGCACTGGACAGGTTCCATACCATGAATGAAAACGGAGGGAATCACACGAAAACAGAGGTAAATTTTCCTCGAAAAAACTGCACGAAAACTGAAACACACAAAAACAGAGATACACGAAAACGGAGGGACCACTGTATATTGGCAACACTTCTACAAGCGGCAGGACTCAATGTTGCCATCAGTTGAGCATCCAGTGCTAACTTCTCGGCCTCATATCTCAGTAAGTACTGACCCTAAAAAATTTTTTTACTATAGCACTTAGAAAAATGTGCTCTTTATTTTTATAAAAAAAACTATTTTTTTTTTCAAAATATTATGGGTTAAATAAATCAGTCAAGTCAGTAGGTTAGTCAAGTCATTCAGTTTTAAATCAGTCAAGTCATTCAGTTTTAAATCAGTCAAGTCATTCAGTTTTAAATCAGTCAAGTCATTCAGTTTTAAATCAGTCAAGTCATTCAGTTTTAAATCAGTAAAGTCAGTATTTCAGTCAAGTAAGTCATTCAGTAAATCAGTCAAGTTGGTCAGTCAAGTAGTCCAGTAATCACTTGGTCAGTCAAATCGGCCAGTCAGTTAGAATCGAATCAGGGCGTCCAAATTTAGTAAATCAAGTCAGTAGGTCAGTCAAGTCAGTAAATCAGATGACAGCCCTGGTTATTTATTGCACAAGCCCGTATACAGCCTCTCCTCACTTACCGACGGAGTTCCGTTCCAAAGACCACGTCGGTAAACAAATTCATTGCTAATCGAGGAACCACCCTTTACTGATACTTCAGAAATGTCACCACCCGAAATTAAAACATTCAGTTTTATGTTTGCTGTGAAAATCCCTTCAATCCATTCATTATTAACGGTAATACAACATGAAATATGGTCAATAACTTACCTCCGAGATATTCCAGGAAACGTGCACATAGCTGATTACAGTGGTCCCCTGCTTAACGAGCAAAATTCATTCCAGAAGTCTACTCAAATGCCATTACCGAACGAATTTACTTCCTTAAGAAATAATGTCATGTAGGTTAGTCTATTTCAGACCCCAAAAATACACTTCCATAAGCACTTACAATATTATACTTACATAATTGTATGATTTCCAGGGTGCTCGTTAGGCGGGGGACCACTGTACTTGGGAAAAAAAAAATTGAGAAAATCATTATTTTTTTCAGTCTTTGCATAGAATAAGAATGATCTATAGTTACCCTTCAGGCGCATAACATAATCTGTAATGGTCGCGGTCACTTTTTGTTTTTTATCCCTCCATGGTCTCCGCTGCCCACCCATCAATACCTCTCCATATAATGTCAGTTTTAATTAATGTGGGTGTCTTTATTTATATTTTACCTAATATTATTCTGAAATAAATATAATAGGTAGATAACCTTTATTGATAGTAATAGTATAATTATACAATATTTTATAGTGCCATGAGGCACATCCGGTCACGATGAATCATCAGCTGAGACACTTCTGGCTTCTATCTCTGTTATAGCTATCTCCGCCCACTTTGTAATAATGCCAGATGGTGAATAAATACGCAAGTCTGAGGCATCGGTAAACAAGTACGTCGCTAAGTGAGGATAGGCTGTATACTAAAAATGTTATAAATGGTGCAAAGGTGACATTAAAATGATATCAAAAATGGTTGACACAAACCCACTTGCTTAGCGACAAATTCATTTACCGACGTGTTCTTAGGAACGAAACTCCGTTGTTAAGTGAGGAGAGGCTGTATCTCAATTTTCTTCATAATTCCAAGACTTGAACTTTTTTTTACTTTGTCTTGCCACTTCCTGCATCACTTCCATGCCTCCTGGGTGCCATAGTTCTTTGGCAGATGCAATGTATGGTAATGAAAAGACCAAAACACGATTCACAGACAGCACTGGGTACTGCACTGGACGCATGTACTGTATACCGAGCATTGGTACGGAGTTGGCAGGGTAGGACACTAGGGCCTTTCCTGTAAAGGACAGTGGCTTGATCCACAGGCAGACTGACTAGCACTTGCTACACTGGAAGATCCCCGCCGTCCAGCTTGCAGAGCTAAAAAATTTTCCCTACTGAGAAACAGAACCGTTTAAAATGAATTTTACAAAGTGTAAAACGAAAATATGCCACAATTTGACAATAGTGTAATAGAGAAAACATTTTAAAGGAAACTGTTTTAATCAATGGTCTACTGTAGATATGGCAAAAGGAAAATGGCAACATCATGTAAGGGAGAGGTGAAAGATTATAAACTAAGCATGGAGGAAGTTAGGGTGAGATATAAACAACTATTGGCAGAAAGGTGGGCTAGTGCAAGTATTGGTAGTGGAGGGGGGTTGAAGAGGGCTGGGATAGTTTTAAAAAAGCAGTGTTAGACTGTGGGGCACAAATTTGTGGCTATAGGAGGGTGGGTGCAGGAGGAAAGAGGAGTGATTGGTGGAATAATGAAATAAAGGTTTCGATCAAAGAGAAAAAGGTTGTTTATGAGAGGTTTTTACAAAGCAAAAGTGATATAAGAAGGGCAGAGTATGTGAAGAGTAAAAGAGAGGTGAAGAGAGTGGTGAGAGAGTGCCAAAATAGAGCAAATGAAGAGTGGACAAGGCACTGTCAAAAAATTTTGCTGAGAATGAGAAAAAACCTAGGTAGTAGGTTGGTAGACAGCAGATGCCCAGTGGGGTACTACCGTCCTGCCAAGTGAGCATAAAATGGAAGCCTGTACGTAATTGTTTACATGATGGTAAGATTGCTGGTGTCTTTTCTCTGTCTCATAAACATGCAAGATTTCATTTACTTCTTGCTATTTCTACTTACATTTAGGTTACATTACACATACATTTTTTTTTTTTTTCTCTCTCAACAAGTCAGCCGTCTCCCACCGAGGCAAGGTGACCCAAAAAGAAAGAAAATCCCCAAAAAGAAAATACTTTCATCATCATTCAACACTTTCACCTCACTCATACATAATCACTGTCTTTGCAGAGGCGCTCAGATACGACAGCTGAGAATAAGTCCCTCCCAGCTGTCACTATCCCAGACCCCTCCTTTAAAGTGCAGGCATTGTACTTCCCATTTCCAGGACTCAAGTCCAACTAAATCAATTAACTGGTTTCCCTGAATCCCTTCACAAAATGTTACCCTGCTCACACTCCAACAGATCGTCAGGTCCCAAAAACCATTCGTCTCCATTCACTCCTATCTAACATGCTCACACATGCTTGCTGGAAGTCCAAGCCCCTCGCCCACAAAACCTCCTTTACCCCCTCCCTCCATCCTTTTCTAGGACGACCCCTACCCCGCCTTCCTTCCCCTACAGATTTATACGCTCTCCAAGTCATTCTACTTTGATCCATTCTCTCTAAATGACCAAACCACCTCAACAACCCCTCTTCAGCCCTCTGACTAATACTTTTAGTAACTCCACACCTCCTAATTTCCACACTCGGAATTTTCTGCATAATATTTACACCACACATTTCCCTTAGACAGGACATCTCCACTGCCTCCAGCTGCCTCCTTGCAGCAGCAGCATTTGCAATCCATGCTTCACACCCATATAAGAGTGTTGGTACCACTATACTTTCATACATTCCCTTCTTTGCCTCCATGGATAACGTTTTTTGTCTCCACAGATACCTCAACACACCACTCACCTTTTTTCCTTCATCAATTCTATGGTTAACCTCATCCTTCATAAACCCATCCGCTGACACGTCAACTCCTAAATATCTGAAAACATTTACTTCTTCCATAATCCCTCTCTCCAATGTGATATCCAATTTTTCTTTATTTAAATCGTTTGATACCCTCATCACCTTACTCTTATCTATGTTCATTTTTAACTTTCTACCTTTACACACTCTCCCAAACTCGTCCACTAACCTTTGCAACTTTTCTTTAGAATCTCCCATAAGCACAGTATCATCAGCAAAAAGTAACTGTGTCAACTCCCATTTTGTATTTAATTCCCCATAATTTAATCCCACTCCTCTCCCCAACACCCTAGCATTTACTTCTTTTACAACCCCATCTATAAATATATTAAACAACCATGGTGACATTACACAGCCGTGTCTAAGACCTACTTTTACCGGGAAGTAATCTCCCTCTCTCCTACACACCCTAACCTGAGCCTCACTAACCTCATAAAAACTCTTTACAGCATTCAGTAACTTTCTACCTATTCCATACACTTGCAACATTTGCCACATTGCTCCCCTATCCACTCTATCATATGCCTTTTCTAAATCCATAAATGCAATGAAAATTTCCTTGGTAGTAGGTTGGTAGACAGCAACAACCCAGGGAGGTACTACCATCCTGCCAGGTGACTGTGAAACAGAAACCTGAAACTGTTTTACATGATGGTAGGATTGCTGGTGTCTTTTTTCTGTCTCATAAACATGCAAGATTTCAGGTACGTCTTGCTACTTCTACTTACACTTAGGTCACGCTACACAAACATGTACACATTTATGTATACACACTCATCTGAGTTTTCTTTGATTTTATCTTAATAGTTCTTGTTCTTATTGCTTTTCCTTTCATATCCATGGGAAAGTGGAATAAGAATCTTTCCTCCGTAAGCCATGCGTGTTGTAAAATTCAACTAAAATGCCCGGAACTATGGGCTAGTAACCCCTTTTCCTATATAGCTTACTAAAAAGAAAAAGAAGAAAACCGTCAAAGTGGGATGTTTGAATGTGCGTGGATGTTGTGCGAATGATAAGAAAGAGATGATTGTAGATGTTATGAATGAAAAAAAGCTGGATGTCCTGGCTTTAAGTGAGACAAAGCTGAAAGGGGGTAGGAGAGTTTCAGTGGGGAGAAATAAATGGGATTAGGTCAGGGGTTTTCCTACTCTCTGTCTTACCTCAAATTCTTTCAATAATAACCCTACCATACACTTTACTTGCTCTCTGCCAGTCCCTAGGTACCTTCCCCTCTTTCATACATTTATTAAAAAAAAATACCAACCACTCCAACACTATATCCCCCCCTGCTTTTAACATTTCTGTCATTATCCCGTCAGTTCCAGCTGCTTTACCCCTTTCATTCTATGTAATGCCTCACGCACCTCCCGCACACTCACATCCTGCTCTTCTTCACTCCTAAACGATGTTATACCTCCCTGGCCAGTGCATGAAATTAATGCCTCCCTTTTTTCATCGACATTTAAAAGTTCCTCAAAATATTCCCGCCATCTACCCAATACCTCCAGCTCCCCATCTACTAACTCCCCTACTCTGTTTTTAACTGACAAATCCATTCGTTCCCTAGGCTTTCTTATCTTGTTTATCTCACTCCAAAAAAATTTCTTGTTTTCAGCAAAATTTCTTGACAGAGCCTCTCCCATTCCTTCATCTGCTCTTCTTTTGCACTCTCTCACCACTCTCTTCACCTTTCTATTACTCTCCATATACTCTGCTCTTCTATTAACACTTCTGTTTTGTAAAAACCTCTTATAAGCTACCTTCTCTTTTATCACACTCTTTACTTCTTCATTCCACCACTCACTCCTCTTTCCTCCTGCATACATGCATACATTCATGTACAAGCATATATATACACACCCTTCTGGGTTTTCTTCTATTTTCTTACAAGTTCTTGTTCTTGTTTATTTCCTCTTATCTCCATGGGGAAGTGGAACAGAATTCTGCCTCCATAAGCCATGCATATCGTTAGAGGCGACTAAAATGCCGGGAGCAAGTGCATTAAGATATCTGTGAAGATAAAAAACGTTACCCATGGAGGCAAAGAAGGGAATGTATGGGAGTATAGTTGTACCAGCACTCTTATATGGGTGTGAAGGATGGGTTGTAAATACTGCAGTGAGGAGGAGGCTGGAGGCAGTGGAGATGTCGTGTCTAAGGGCAATGTGTGGTGTAAATATTATGCAGGCAATTCGTAGTGTGGAAATTAGGAGGAGGTGTGGAGTTACTAAAAGTATTAGTCAGAGGGCTGAAGAAGGGTTGTTGAGGTTGTTTGGTCATTTAGAGAGAATGCAACAAAGTAGAATGACTTGGAGAGCGTATAAATCTGTAGGGAAGAAAGGCGGGGTTGGGGTCGTCTTTAAAAACGTTGCATTGGGGGGATAAAGGAGGTTTTGTGGGTGAGGGGCTTAGACTTCCTGAATGGAGATGAATGGTTTTTGGGACCTGACAAGCTGTTGGAGTGTGAGGAGGGTAGTATTTTGTGAAGGGTTTTAGGGAAACTGGTTAGCCAAACTTGAGTCCTGGTAAGCACTTTAACCCTTTGAATGTCCAAGCCACAGTTCTGCGCCCTGTCCACAGGGTCCAAGACTTTTCAAAAAGAACTTTTGTTATTTTTTCTTATGAAATGGTAGAGAATCTTTTTCTAAAGGTAATAAAACAAAAAGTACGAAGTTTGGTGGAAAATTGATTAATTTATACTATCGCGAATTTTACTGCATCAGCGATATTTACGCATCGGCAATTTTGCTCACTTTGACTCCTATTTTAGGCCAATTACATTATTCCAGTTGACCAAATTCTTAGCTGTTTCGCTAGTATTACTTCTATTTTATCAGTTGAGCACACGAAACTGCCCAATTAACTATTTCATCTTCCCAATGAAGTGATCAGAAATTGGTAATTTGGCCAATTTCACAGTGTCACTTACCTAAATCTGAAAACTTCAAATATAGATGCCCAAAATACATTACATTACTTAATACTACATTGTAAAAAAAAAAATCAATACCTGCCCTAAATAATACTGCCTTACACTCAGTTGTAACATTCTCATACTGTAAACTACTTTCAACAACGCTCATTGTAATATTCCCATATTGTAATTTAAATAATTTTACTGTTGATATATACAACCTATATAATACTTTCAACTTGTCCCATTGTAATATTCCCATATTGTAATTTGAGTAAATTTACTGTTTGCTATATATAAAAACAGATGTACAACTTTAACAAACTACGATCTATTTGTCTAGTATTAAGTAGTCTGTAAGCCTACCAAAAAATAGATGAATAAACAATGCAGGCATTCCTGGCACTAAAATAACATTTTCTCTGTTTATTAGTTACATTTCCAGGCTTTAGAGATGAATTCCATTTTGATATTTTATTCACATAAAGAATTTTTATTCATGCCAAAAAAATAGAAGATTTACTGTTATGCAATATTGTAATAATTGTATAAATGATATCAGCACATTCGTGAGCGTATATTAGACCCACCAGTTGGCATATATTGGACACTTGACGTCATTTGTTTACTCTTGAACATTAGCGAAATTCAAACATTTCCGCTACTTTGAGCTCAATTTCAAGCTATTTTCAGTACTAAAACCAGTCAAAATCATCTCTATTTCTGTAATATATCTTCCATTATATCACACGAGACCAAGAAACCGCGAATACAACTGTAAAAACCATATGAAAATACACTGCATATTCGCTGTTTTAATCCAAAAACACGGTTGCAGTTTTTCCTCATGCACTGTGTGCTGCAGGATTTGTTTTATATAGTGTATTCTTACCACATAGATCCATTCTCTCATATCTAGGCCCAAATTTACCACACACAGCTTACTGAGTGAGCTGAGCTCATGGCGTAGAACTTACGCTTGGACCCTGTGGACAAAGCATAGAACTACGGCTTGGACCCTCAAAGGGTTAAAGGAGGGGTTTGGGATATTGGCAGTTTGGAGGGTCATCTAAACTGTTGTATCTGAGCGCCTCTGCAAAGACAGTGATTATGTATGAGTGATGATGAAAGTGTTGAATGATGATGAATGTTTTTTCTTTTTCGTTTTTTTTATCTTTTTTGGTCGAAACGGTCATGTTAAAAACAAAAATTATGAAAAAAGTTGTTGATGATAAACATTTACTGTGAACAAAGTTATATTCATTAAAATTAAATATATTTTGTTTTTATTATTAATTTAGTACATTTTTTTTTTAATAGGTTTTCAAGGTATCACTTAGTGCAGGAAGTGGTAAAGCTCCTGAGTTATCAACTGTAAGAGATCTGGTAAATGAGGCTTCACACAGACTGTGGTTAGCATTCCTTGAGGGCGAGAAGAAGCAGTCGTATCGCCTTCCATGGGAGATTCCAACACAGATCCAGAGTGTCACAAATGTATGTTTTTCTTCAAAAGTATTTTGTAACTGTTGTACCCTAGTTTTTAACTTTTAAAAGCAGTTGTGCATTTGAACTCGCTTTATATTTGTTGTATCCCTAAAACTCCTGAATTAGACTGGAATTTTATTCTGTAAGGGTTCTTCTTCATGCTTTAGGCTAAGTGCATTTATTCTCTCTGGTTAAAAAGAGCCAGTTCTCTTTCACACTAACCATTTTTCTTTAAAAATAGAGTGAAAGAGTTGAGGCAAGCCAAGACATTATCTGAGCTTACCTTTATTTTAGTTGATTTTAATGATATAGTACAGTGGTCCCTTGAGTTACAATGGTCTTGAGTTACAATTTACCTTCAGTATTAAATTTAGTTTTGAGTTGTGATGAAAATTTGAGATACAGTAGACCTTCGTATTACATGGTAGTTGCATTCCTGAAAATGCCGTGTTAGATGTTAGATAAATCCGTGTTAGATAAACTGAAGAACTTTATGGGAAAAATAGGGTCACGTTTCTGAGAGCCCCAAAAAAGCAAAACAACTTTTTTTTTAGACCTCCAGATCTTACAAAAATAAAAGTGAATATGTAATTGTTGTTCATTGTCATGATGTATTATGGTGTTTTTACTGCTTAAGACTACAAATGCAACAGAAATAATAGTATTTCTTACTTTAAATTGTGGGCGCTGGTGTTTGTCGATTGTGAAGAGAGTGGAGAGTTATGCTGTGGCCCTACTGGGCTGAGGTGGATGATAGAGGTTCTGGTACTGAAGTCGATGGTTGTACTGGAGTGTGCATAAATTCTGTAATGGATTTCTGGGCTGTTTTACCCTGCAGTACATTATACAGCTGACGATAAGGCATCAGCTGCTCTAGACACCGTTTCAGAGCACTGCTTCTAGATTTGTTAGGGTCCTCTTCAGTGAAAAAGTCTAATTTTAAGTTAGTAAGTCAGTCAGTTAAGTTAATCATTAAGTCAGTCAAGTAAGTCAGTCAGTAAGTCAGTCAAGTAAGTCAGTTTGTCAGTAAGTCAGTCTGTCAGTAAGTCAGTTATTCATCACACAGACTCGTATATTTACCTCATTTTTTTAATTGTATGAACTGATGATTCGTTAAGGCCATAGGCTCTCGCTATATCCACCACACCTAAGCCACTCTTAAGCTTGTCTAATATCTCAATTCTCAATTTTCTTTGTAACTCCAAGATTTAAATGCTTAACTCTTTTCTTGCCACTTTCAGCAACAATTGTATGCCTACTGGGTACTATGATTGCTTGGCAGATACAAATACAGTGGTCCCTCGACTAACGTAATTAATCCATTCCAGGAGTTATTTCTCAACACGAAACTTTCGTAATTCAAAACCTTATTTCCCATAAGAAATAATGTAAATACAATTAATCCGTTCCACCCAAAAATATTCACAAAAAATATAATATAAATAAGATTTACTTACCTTTATTGAAGAGAGTTGCAGGCATCTGGAAGATAGGGAGGATGACAGGGGCAGGGTGTTAGTGGTTGGAAGGGGAATCCCCCTCCAAAAGGACTTCAGGTAACAAGTCCCTCTCTGGGGTTACTTCCCATCTTGGTCTTTTAATGCCACTAGGACCAGCTTGAGTCACTAGAAGCCTTCCTAGAAAAATAACTGTCCAGAGTCCTCTGTTTCTGGCGACTCTTTAATATTTTCTTGAAGTGCAACATGGCTCTGTCACTGAAGTGGTTGCACAGATGGCTCATTTCAGCTTGCTCAGGGTGGTGTTTTTCAACAAATGTCTGCAACTCATTCCACTTTGTACACATCTCCTTAAGCACTGAAGATGGCACCTCCTTCTCTCTCTCTTCCTCCTCCTGTGAAGCAATAACCTCAGCTGTGGTCTGTTGCTGTTCCAGATGAAGCTCTTGCAGCTCTTCAGTTGTTAGCTCTATCCTGTGCTCCTCCACCAACTCTTCCACATCCTCACCACTCACCTCCAACCCCAGGCAGTTCCCCAATGCCACAATATCTTCCACAACATCTTCCACAAAAGGCACAGGGTCGTCAGGGTCAGGGTCAGCCTCAAATCCTTCAAAATCCCTCTTTTCAACACAATCCGGCCACAGTGGTCTCCAAGCAGAGTTCAAAGTCCTGGAAGTCACTCCCTCCCAAGCCTTACCTATAAGGCCTATGCAATGCATGATATTGAAGTGTTCTTTCCAGAACTCTCTTAGGGTCAATTCAGTGTCTGAGGTCACATCAAAGCACTTCTGAAACACTGCTTTGGTGTACAGTTTCTTGAAGTTTGCAATGACCTGCTGGTCCATGGGCTGGATGAGAGGAGTGGTGTTAGGAGGCAAGAACTTCACTCGGATGAAATTGAACTCCTCAGACAACAACTCTTCCAAGTTGTGAGGATGAGCAGGAGCATTGTCCAGTACCAGGAGGCACTTGAGTCCCAATTTCTTTTCCAGGAGGTATTTCATCACACTATGGCCAAACACGCCAGTCAACCATTCCTTGTACATGTCTGTAGTGACCCATGCCTTGGTGTTAGCCTTCCAATGCACACACAAATTATTCTTGTTAACATTGTGTTTCTTGAAAGCTCTGGGATTTTCTGAGTGATACACCAGTAAAGGCTTCACTTTAAAATCACCACTGGCATTGGCACACATCATAAGAGTTAGCCTGTCTTTCATAGGGTTGTGTCCTGGCAGTGTCTTTTCCTCCTGAGTAATGAAGGTCCTGTTGGGCAGTTTCTTCCAAAACAGGCCTGTTTCATCACAATTAAACACTTGTTGGGGGAGGAATTCTTCAGCCTCTACGAACCCCTTAAAGTCACTCACAAATTTTTCAGCTGCATGTTTGTCTGAGCTGGCTGCCTCACCATGCCTCACAACACTGTGTATGCCACTACATTTCTTAAACCTGTCAAACTAGCCTTTGCTGGCTTTAAAATCACTCGCCTCACCACTGGTTCCAGGCATTGTCTTGACAAGATCTGCGTGCAACTTCCTTGCCTTTTCACAAATTAGCGCCGTGGAAATACTATCACCCGCTATCTGTTTTTCATTGATCCACACCATCAACAACTTCTCAACCTCATCCACTGTTTTTGATCTATTTTTCGTTAACATATCAACCCCTTTTGCAACATTAGCTTCCTTGATCTCATTTCTCTTTGCCAGGATAGTGCCGATAGTAGATGCACTTTTCTTGTACATCCTGGCAAGCTTACTCAGACGTACACCACTCTCATATTTTTCTACAATCTCTTTCTTCAGTTCGATGGTGTTCCTCACTCTCTTTACCACAGGGGTGCCACTAGGAAGCTTCTTTGGACCCATGGTGACTTATTTCACAGTGACAATCAATAAACCACCAATAAACACAACAAATTTATTGTGAATGTTTGAAAGAGCACGCTGGGTAATGTTCTCTCAATGGTAAACAATGCTTGACTGGCGTCCTGCGCAGGCGCAGGGCAGGCGCGGAGCAGGCGGACAGGTCTAATACGTTTCGCTACACGAGTCCATTTTCGCTACACGAAAGCGAAAAAAGCTTTCGTTACAGGATTTTTTCGTTATATGGGCCTTTCGTTAGTCGGGGGTCCACTGTATGACAAATAAAATATCAAAACACAATTCACAAACACAGCTAGCTCCTAGATGCGTATGAACAGAAGACTGGGACGGGGGTTGCAGGGGATGGTGGTACGTCTCCCCTGTGGAGACAGTGGTCTCACCCACAGCAAGGCGGTGGCCTGAGCTAGGGAAATATCCCGCGGGCAACGCTCCAATTCTTTTCCCCCTCTCGCAAACCAAATCGTGTTAAGTTAATTTTACGAAGTGTTGTATAAAATTATGCCACAATTTTTCAATAATGTAATAACCAAAGCGTGTCAAATAAATCCGTGTAATATAAGGGTCTTCTGTATGATAAGCGTACGATGGTCGACGCATTGGGGTAGACTTCGCCCAACCAGCTATGCAGTACCATGCCTCTTGGGCAGCATCTGAGCCAATAGAAGTGTCAGTGGGTATGTGCAGGGATGGCTTAGCAACCAATCAGCGATAAGAATGAATGTGGAGTAGCATCTCAGCCAATAGCAGCATTTGTACTATAGGTTATTGTTTTCTCTTCAGTTTGAAGCTACCACATATGTTGCTCACACCAACTCTGGATTATTTACCCTTTATAACTGTATTTGTGATTTAATTATGCAATCTTTTGTGTTACCAAGTCATCATGGCCCCTAAAGTCTGCAGTAAACAGGCAGTTGCTCTGAAGATCAAGCAAGAAAATGTGAAAAAAACATAATGGAGTTAGATAATAAAAGTGTTGAGACATGGTGGGGCTTCCAGTGTTAATTAGGAAGCTTCTCAGCTTCAGTTTTAAGATCTTAATACCACAGAGCATTAGCATGAATACAACAGAACTTCTCTGGTAAAAATGCCCAGACAAACATTCACCACAAAGGAGGAAGCCACTTTTCCTGGGCATAAGCCTGTGAAAGACAGACTTACTTTGTTGTTGGGTGCTAATGCTTCTGGAGATTTCAAGCTGAAACCTATGCTTGTTTACCACTCAGGAAACCCCATTGTGTTTAAATAACTAAAGTTTCCAAGGGCTAGTGGGGTGTGTTCTGGCATTGCAACAAGATGGCTAATGAATGGGCTTAAGAAGTGTTTTCTATCTGTCGGGTGCTTCCTACAGATAAGCAAACTTCCTCTAAAGGCACTGTTACTGTTGGATAATGCACCAGAACTTGCCCAATTTCTGGAAGCAGAATTTATTTTTGCTAGTTAAATTCCTCCCACTCAACACCACTGCTCTGCTTCAGCCTGTGGAGCAGCAAGAGATTGTGAATTTCAAGAAGATTCACATCAAGTTGTTTGCCAAGTGCTTTGCAGAGGCTTCAGGAGACAGCCATCAGCGTCAAGGAATTCCGGAAGACTAAGTTTAGCATCTTAAATTATGTGAGGCTCATAGTGAATTCCTGGAATGTTTCCATTCGGTGTCTCATTGCAACCTGGAAGAACTTGTGACCTTCAGTCATCTATGACTGACATATTTGAGGGTGAGGAGAATGTAAACCAGGAGATTGTCATTCTTGGTGAGGCAGTGGGGCTGGAGGATGATGAAGGGGATGCAGAAATTCAGTTGTTTAATTATTGGAAAGGTGTGAGGAGAATCATAAGAAAGCACCCACACATTAAAAAACTGAACTCATTGCCTGTGTTTTTGAAGATAATTTTATTGTCATATTTTAAGAGCCTCAGTAGTAAGTGATAGAAACAAACAAATATGGACAGTTGTTTCAAGAGGCAGCAGTTGGAAGTAGCTTCTAGTTCTAATCTAACCTGCCCCCCACCCTCTCCCCACCACCACACCACTCCTCCCCACCCTCTCCCCACCACCACACCACTCCTCCCCACCCTCTCCCCACCACCACACCCTCCTCCCCACCCTCTCCCACCACCACACCACTCCTCCCCACCCTCTCCCACCACCACCACTCCTCCCCACCCTCTCCCCACCACCACACCACTCCTCCCCACCCTCTCCCCACCACTCCTCCCCACCCTCTCCCACCCTCTCCCCACCCTCTCCCAACCTCTCCCACCCTCTCCCACCACTACACCACCTCCCCACCCTCTCCCCACCACTCCTCCCCACCCTCTCCCCACCACTCCTCCAAACCCTCTCCCCACCACCACACCACTCCTCCCCATCCTCTCCCACCACCACACCACTCCTCCCACCACCACACCACTCCTCCCCACCACCACACCACTCCTCCCCACCCTCTCCTTACCACCACACCACTCCTCCCCACCACCACACCACTCTTCCCCACCACCACACCCCTCTTCCCCACCCTCTCCCCACCACCACACCACTCCTCCCCACCGTCTCCCACCACCACACCACTCCTCACCCTCTCCCCACCACCACACCACTCCTCACCCTCCCCCACCACCACGCCACTCCTCCCCACCTCTTCCCACCACCACACCACTCCTCCCAACCCTCTCCCCACTACCACACCACTTCCCCACCACCACACCTTCTTCCCACCCTCTCCCCACCACCATACCACTCCACACCACCACACCACTCCTCCCCACCCTCTCCCCACCCTCTCCCCACCACCACACCACTCCTCCCCACCCTCTCCCCACCACCACACCACTCCTCCCCACCCTCTCCCCACCACCACACTCTCCCAACCTTCTCCCCACCACCACACCACTCCTCCCCACCCTCTCCCACCACCACACCACTCCTCACCCTCTCCCCACCACCACACCACTCCTCACCACCCTCTCACCACCACCACACCACTCCTCTCCACCCTCTCCCCACCACCACACCACTCCTCACCCTCTCCCCACCACCACACCACTCCTCCTCACCCTCTCCCCACCACCACACCACTCCTCTCCACCCTCTCCCCACCACCACACCACTCCTCCCTATCCTCTCCCCACCACACCACTCCCCACCCTCTCCCCACAACCACCACACCACTCCCACCCTCTCCCACAACCACCACTTTCCCACCCTCTCCCCACCACACCACTCCTCCCCACCCTCTACCTACCACTCCACTCTTCCCCACCCTCTCCCCACCACCACACTACTCTTCCCCACCACCACATCACTCTTCCCCACCCTCTCCCCACCACCACACTACTCTTCCCCACCACCACATCACTTCCCCACCCTCTCCCCACCACCACACTACTACTCCCACAATCTCCTCACCACCACACCACTCCTCCCACCCCACCACTCTTTCCACCCTCTCCCCACCACACCACTCCTCCCCACCCTCTCCCTACCACACCACTCCTCCCCACCACCACCACTCTTCCCCAACTTTTCTCCACCACACCACTCCTCCCCACCCTCTCCCCACCACCATTACTTTTCCCACCCTCTCCCCACCACCATTACTTTTCCCACCCTCTCCTCACCACAATACTCCTCCCCACCCTCTCTCACCACCACACCACTCGTCCCCACCTCCCCACCACCACACTACTCCTCCCCACCCTCTCCCTACCACACCACTCTTCCCCACCCTCTCCCCACCACCACACAACTCTTCCCTACCCTCTCCTCACCACCACACCACTCCTCCCCACACTCTCCCTACCACACCACTCTTCCCCACCATTTCCCCACCACCACACAACTCTTCCCCACCCTCTCCCTACCACCACACAACTCTTCCCTACCCTCTCCCAACCACCACACCACTCCTTCCTACCCTCTCCCCACCACACTACTCCTCCCCACCCTCTCCCCACCACACCACTCCTTCCCACCCTCTCCCCACCACCACACCACTCTTCCTCACCCTATCCCCACCACCACACCACTCTTTCCCACCCACTCCCCACCACCACACCACTCCTCCCACCCTCTCCCCACCACCACACTACTCCTCCCCACCCTCTCCCACCACCACACTACTCTTCCCCACCCTCTCTCTTCCACACCACTCTTCCCCACCCTCTCCCCACCACCACACCACTCCTCCCACCCTCTCCCCACCACCACACCACTTTTCCCACCCTTTTCCCACCCTTTTTCCACCACACCACTCTTCCCCACCCTCTCCCCACCACAATTCCTCCCCACCCTCTCCCCACCACCATTCCTCCCCACCCTCTCCCTACCACTACACTCCTCCCCACCCTCTCCCCACCATCACACCACTCCTCCCCACCCTCTCCCTACCATCACACCACTCCTCCCCACTCTCTCCCCACCACCACACCACTCCTCCCCACCACCACACCACTCCTCCCCACTCTCTCCCCACCACCACACCACTCCTCCCCATCCTCTACCCACCACCAACTCTTCAAGTTCAAGGAACAGTAGAAGTTATACTTCCGGCATCTTGTAACAACTTACCATAAAACCATGTATTTTGGGGTTTGAGGTACAATACATTTTCTGGAAAGTATTAATATCATAACTCGTAGGACCAGCGTACACAGAACACACACATTATTGGCTCATATGCCATAAATGTAATTGGTCAAAAAATAAGAAAAATTATAATTCAGTATTCATTTATAATCCTCATCCCATTTACCCTTCCTCCTCCATCCACCACTAATCATTTACCCTCCCTCCATCACCACTCCATTACCCTCCCTCCACCACTAATAATTTACCCTCCCTCCATCACCACTCCATTACCCTCCCTCCACCACTAATCATTTTCCCACTCTAATATTATTTTACCCAATTTTTCTTTGGGTCTTTATTTCTTATTTCAAATATACTGGCCTTCTCCCACTGAAGTACTACTAATGTTATCAGAAAAATAAGAAACACTTTCGCCTTCATTCGCTCCATTACTGTCTTGCCAGAGGCATGCTGATACTACAGCTCAGATGCCTCTCCAAACTTCACTATTCCCACCTTTCCTTCAGAGTGTAGGCACTGTATTTCCCACCTCCAGGACTCAAGTTTGGCTAACCAGGTTCCCTGAATCCCTTCATAAAATGTTACGATGCTCACACTCCAACAGCATGTCAAGTCATAAAAATCACTTGCCTCCACTCCTATCTAACATGCTCACACATGTCTGTTGGATTTCCAAACCCCTTGCACAATGTTTTCCTACTTAATACCTGCTTTTCCTATCCCAGTTATGATCTAAATGCTCATTCATGCTCCATACAGCCTTGTTTGCCTTTTGTCACTGGCTGTTAGTCAATTGTTGTTGATTGTCACAGGTGCTAGGTGCAACATGTTCACCTAACCAGTCCATTTATCATTCCGATATTGTCATTTCAACACCTACACTTCCTTTCCCGAACTGGGGCAAGTTCAGAGATATCGACCACATCTGCATTTGTCATTCTTGGTCTACAGGTAGTCTTAAGAGTGACTCCCACTCTGCCTCCTGCTCACAGAGCTTTTTTTGTATCTTCCTTTGTTAATCTACTAGATGATCAGGACTCATCTTTGGGAAAATAAACCTGCTCACCTCTTTCCTTAGGGCAGTTCTTCCACTGAGCTTACAGTACAGTGCTGAGGTGATACACAATGACTTCTGCACATGGGACTAATGTCATGGCATTCCACAAGAATTTGTCTTTCTCTGGCTTCTCCAGTTGTTCCTGTGAGCTCTCCCTTCCTTACCTTGGGCCCCTCTCTGGGTCCCTCTTCTGGAACAGACTTGATTGGGCTCCCAGGCTTATATTAGGGTCCTTAGCTTTCATTTTCATTCCTGGAACAGGTGAATTTTAGTGCAACTACTGGACTGTCTATTTATCGTACAAGCCTCTCTTCTATGTTCTAGGCTTTGTTGACTGCAGGTCTTCATACCTTAGAGAATTAGTTGAACTGTGTGGCTGAATTATGTTGTTACCAAGAATCTGATGGGCCCCCATACTAGCTCTTGCTCTTCTTGGCTTATTGCTGCAGGAATCTTTGCCTTCCTGGGAGGTGTCTTGAAGCTGGAATTGGACTTAGCATCTCCTTCCTTGAATCAAATCTGAATTCCTCCCATTCCCCAGGTGTTATATGACCGCTGTGGGTTTAGCACTTTTCAAAATAAAAAAATAAAAATGCTTATTTCCTTGTAAAGCTTACAATGTGTGGTTTACATGTTATAAAATACTAATTACAAAGTAGGCCACTAGCATGCCTAGGCATTTCAGGCAAACTAATACTAATTCTTACTCTGTATTGATATAGGTTATGGAGCAGTACATTTGAACATATATTATTAGATAGTACATTATTAGGTACTGTAGTACAAATCATATAATAATACATGTATTACAAATGGTAGATTTAGTGATGGGATTGGATTTGTCTTGGCATGATACACTGTTTCTATTAAAGCTCATATACTGGAGGAGTATCTTAGGCAACCTTAGGACTAACTTAAGATTTAATAGGCAATAGCTATATAGTATTAGGAATTTTATGTTTACAGTCATTTGGGTGGGTGTAAGTGTAAATTAGGGGGAATTACAGATAACGAGAGTAAGACTATGTTGTTTTGGATGTGTTCATGATACAAAAAGAGAATTAGGTGGTTTTCATTTGGTTAGCTGATGATTGGGTGTGTTAGAGAGATAAGATGTTTTTTAATGGTACACACACAACCCGCACATATAAAAGGGAGGAGCTTACGATGACGTTTCGGCCCGACTTGGACCATTTACAAAGTCACACTAACACACAGAGACGGAGGAAGGGGTATTTATAGGCAGGCAGACAGGGGAGGGTACAAGAGAGTGGGGTAATAATGGAGTAAGTAGTGGAAGAGGTAGTAGTAGTAATAGTAGTAGTGGAGACAGTCATATTCTAGGAAAGGAGCACTGCAATGAGGCTAGCGGCCCGCAAGGGTGGGACGAGAACACAGAGGGAGGAAAGGCGAATAAAAAGAAGGACAAATACAAGGCAAAAGAAAAGAAAGAAAGGAAAACCCATAGGAGAAAAAAGGAGAAGAGGGAAGAGATGAAAGGGGATGGAATCAGGTTAAGTCACGGGTGTTCTGAAGTTTAGAGCATTTAACAATGTAATGAGAGAGGAAAGCATCAACAGAGACAAAGCCAGGGCTAAGATTCATACAGGGAAAGTTGTGTATAAGGGAGGATTCAACCAGGTGGCGATTATGAAAGTTGGACGTAGGGTAGACAGTTTTAGCAGAAGACCAATCAATAGGATGACTGTGATCTCTGGCATGACAGAAAAGAGCATTATTAGTGTTGGCAAGCCTAACACTATTTTTGTGCTCCTTGAGTCTGTCAGAAAGAGATCGGCCAGTTTCTCCGAAGTACTGAAGAGGACAGGAGGAGCAAGAAATAGAGTAGACACCAGGAGAATCTGTGGAGGGAGGGGAGGTATGAACTAGATTAGTGCGAAGAGTGTTAGTCTGACGAAAGGTAAGTTTGATGTCTAAGGAACGGAGAGAGTAAATGGTCCAAGTCGGGCCGAAACGTCGTCGTAAGCTCCTCCCTTTTATATGTGCGGGTTGTGTGTGTATTGTTCCAGTCACGGTATTGTGCCTTTTTTGTTATTTTTTAATGGTAGTTTTGAAAATGGTGGTTGAGTCTGTGGTTCCAGAGTTTTCAGAAAGGGAGTTCCAGATTTTAGGCCCTTTTATGTACATCAAATTTTTGTAGAGGTTTAACCAGACACAGGGAATGTCATAGAGAATTTTGTGTCTGGTATTGTGTCTATGGGTCCTGTTGCAACTGTCAAGAAAGTGTTTTAGTTCAGGGTTAATATTAGAATTTATGGTTCTGTAAATGTAGGTTGTACAATAGTAGGTGTGAATATTCTGTACAGTGAGTAGGTTTAGGTCTTTCAAGAGTGGGGGTGTGTGTTGTCTTGCATTGGATTGCGTGATAATTCTTACTGCAGCTTTCTGTTGGGTTATTATTGGCTTTCAGTGAGTTGCTGCTGTTGATTCCCAGGCACAAATAGCATAGGTGAGATAGGGATAGATGAGTGAATAGTATAGTGTAAGTAGGGCTGATTGTGGTACGTAGTAACATATCTTGGAGAGGATCCCAACTGTTTTGGATACTTTTTTTGTTTGTTGGATATGGGTGTTGAATTTCAGGTTGCTGTCAAGGTGCAGGCCCAGGAATTTACCCTCGTTATGTTTAGCAATAAGAGTGTTGTCAATCGTGATGTTCAGCTGTGCAACACCTGCTCTGTTCCCAAACAGAATGTAGGTTTTGTCAATATTAAGTGTAAGTTTATTAGTAGTCATCCAGGTCGATATTTTTACTAGTTCTTCATTAACAATAGTGTTGAGTGACACAAGATATTTGAAATATGTAAGTGCGTGGCCTCTTATGCCATAATGATCAAGTTTGTGGAGTATGATGCTGTAGTCTACTGTATCAAAAGCTTTCCTTAAGTCGTTAAAGAGTCCTAATGGATATTAATTTTTTTTCAAGTGTTGTGTAAAGCAGGTCTAGCATTTTTACAATTGCATCGTTTGTGCTTTTGCTTTTCCTGAAGCCAAATTGGCAGGGGTTGAGGATGCTTTGCACTGTTATAAAGGAGTATAATCTCTTGTGTATAAGTTTCTCGAAGATTTTGGATAGCATCGGTAAGTTTGATATTGGCCTGTAAATGTTCACATCTGTGGGGTCACCACCTTTGTGTATTGGTGTGACCCTTGCTATCTTCAGTAGTGCCGGGAAAGTGCTGGTTTCTAGTGATTTGTTAAAGAGTAATGAAATAACAGGTGAGAGAACATGCACTGCTTGTTTGTACAATAATGGAGGAACTTGAGCCAGATTTCCTGATTTATTTTAAAGTGACTTAATAATCGTAGTGACTTCTGTGGGCTTGGTTGGTGCAAGATAAAAGGAGGTTGGGAAATTCCCATCTAAGTAATCGCTTGCTTGGGCATTGGTACCTGGGATTTTGCTAGTGAAATTTGATCCCATGGTTGAGAAAAAGTCATTTATCTTGTTAACTGTATCAATAGGCTGTAGTTGGGCTTCATTCGGCTTAGTTAGGACAATATTCCTAGTTTCTTTCAGTTTCTGGGTGCCTAGAATTTGAGTGTTTCTTCCAGGTCTTTTTTATATCTCCTTTTGTTTCGGTGAATCTATTTTAGTAGTACAATTGCTTACGTTGATTACAGTGGATAAATGCAGTTACCTCAAAGTTTGTTCCCCAGACATCCTTTTCTTCTGGTTCTCCATAATATATGCTGACCTAGTTCTTTCACTAGCCATACAGTTGTACCCTTTCTCCATTTTGCTGAATTTCACTGGCCTTGTTTCCCAGGGCTTTGGGACCTCTGTGGCATGGCCACATGACATCTTCCTTTTTAGAGGTCATCACCAGTAGTTTCTCTTATCCCTGTCATTTTGCAAGTACACAGGGGCTCCTGATGTACTGTCTTTTCTCCCTGTCATTTTACAGGCCCACAGGGGCTCCTGATGTACTGTCTTTTCTCCCTGTCATTTTGCAAGTACACAGGGGGCCCCTGATGTACTGTCTTTTCTCCGTCATTTTACAGGCACACAGGGGCTCCTGATGTAATGTTTTTTCTCCCTGCCATTTTGCAGGTGCCCTTGGACCCTCATGTTCTGTTCTTTCATTACTTGAAACTTCTTTCTGGCTCTCAAACTTGAGTCAAGCTTGATTCGTAGTTGCTAGGTGCTTCCTCATTGGGGCCTCAACATGCATTTTGTTCTTGGGGCAGGATTTCCTCCTTGGGTTGGGCATCCATGTAGTTATAATAATAATAATATTTTTATTTTGTTGCAAGTTACAAGTATACATAGTTATTGGTAGTTACAATTATAAAACTGTAATGCAAGGAGAGCCACTGGCATGCCATGGCATTAGGGGCAGCTTATTCTAAAGACTTATTCACTAAGTACTTAATACTAGAGAAATTGATTGAGTTTATTCTAGTTATATATTATTTCAAATTACAATATGATTATACATACAGTGGTACCTCGGTTAACGATATTTTTTCATTCCAGAATGCTGTTCAAGTGCCATTACCAAACGAATTTATCCCCATAAGGAATAATGTAAAATAGACTAGTCCTTTTAGACCCTCAAAAATACACTTACAAAAGCATTTAAAAAAATAAATTTACATAAAAGGGCAATTTTCGGGACCATCGTTAACCGAGGTACCACTGTACTATTAAAAAGACAATACTAGAGAAATTGGTTGAGTTTATTCTAGTTGTATATTTTATTTCAAGTTACAATATGTTGATGCTATACTAGTAAAATAACAATACTAGAGAAATTTATTGAGTTTTTATGGTTTAGCACTTCTTTTGATTATAATAATAATATTGAGTTTCTTCTAGTTATATATTTTATTTCAAATTAACAAAATGATGATACTATACTAATTAAAATGACAATATGATGATATGAAATTGCAACAAGTGTTAAGGAGGATGACAATATAAAACTGAGATTATCTTAAGTAAAATAACATTGGGTTTGAAAGTTTGTTACAGTATGAGTATTTAGTATAGGGTGAGTAGGTGATTTTTGAGAAGAGTCTTGAATTGATTTTCTGACAAGGTTAACTTAATATTTACTGGTAATGAATTCCAGATTCTGGGGCCCTTTATGTGCATAGAATTTTTACATTGGTTAGTATGGACTCGGGGTATGTCAAATAGTGATCTGTGTCTTGTGTCGTGGGACCTATTAAAGTTGTTGAGGAGAATTTTGAGCAGAGGGTTGATATTAGCATGTAGAGTTTTATGTATGTAAAAGGCACATGAATAGGTATGAATATTTTTTATGGTGATTAGTTTTAAAGTTTTGAATATAGGTGGAGTATTCTGTCTAGAGTGGGAATTTATCATCATCCTGACTGCAGCCTTTTGCTGGGTTATGAGTGGTCTAAGGTGATTTAATGTTGTTGAGCCCCATGCACAGATTCCATAGGTGAGATAAGGGTAGATAAGAGAATGATATAGTGCAATGAGAGCTGGTTGTGGCACATAATAGCGTATCTTTGATAATATACCTACTGTCTTTGAGATTTTCTTGGAAATTTGTTGTATGTGTGTTTGGAATTTAAGATTATTGTCAAGGTGGATTCCTAGGAATTTTCCCTCTGTGAGTCTTGTGATGGGTGAACCATTGAGCCTTATGTTAAGTGGAACATTTGTGGCTTTGTTTCCAAACTGAATGAAGTAGGTCTTGTCAGTATTGAGAGTAAGCTTATTTGTCTTCATCCATGTTGATATTTTCTGTAATTCGGCATTAACAGTGTTGGCTAGTATGGCTGGATTTGGGTGAGAGAAGACATATGTTGTGTCATCTGCAAATAATATGGGTTTGAGTAGTTGTGATGCATTCGGTAGGTCGTTTATGTAAATGAGGAATAGGAGTGGCCCCAGGACACTTCCTTGAGGGACTCTGACTGTAATTTGTTGTGTGGAAGAGTTCTCTCCATTTGTGTACACGTACTGGCTTCTGTTGCTAAGGTACGACTTTAGGTAGTTGAGTGGGTGCCCCCTAATACCATAGTGCACAAATTTTGTGAGCAATAAATCATGGTCACCTATATCAAATGCTTTGCGTAGGTCTATGAAGATTCCCAGCGGGACTTCTTTCTTCTCAAGTGCGGTGTATATTAACTCTAACATGTGTGTTATAGCATCGTTTGTGCTCTTGTTAGTACTGAATCCAAATTGACAGGGGTTGAGTACATTGTGTGAGACGAGGTAGGAATAGATCTGTCTATGAATTAATTTTTCGAAGATTTTAGAATGCAGTGGTAAATTTGAGTAGAGCTAATCTCATGGTGTCCTTTTGACAGATCTTCCTTCATTTATTGCTGTGACCTCTTCTGTCAGTTGTGTTAAGAAGTTTCCTTGTAATTTTTTTTGTATCCCTTTTATAATCTTGAGTGTGGTTATCATGTCTTGTCTTTTTTCCTTTATGAGACAGGGGTGACACAGCCAGTGTCTTCAGTCTTTCTTCATAACTTATTCTCTAGATCTTGGAGCCATTTTTTTTATCTTGTGTCTTGGAACTAACTTATCCATATTTGTTTAGACTTTGACACTATGCCACTGTTGTATATATTCCAGTTTTGATCTTATATATATGTTGTAAACAGTACATCATTTCCCTTTTGTCAGATCTATGCATGTGCCATTTTGAAGTCAGCCAGTATTGTTTAGGTATTTCTGTATCCTGTATTTAATTTTCTGGAAACAATCTATTACAAGTGGTGACTTCCATGTCTGATGCCTTTAATATTTTATTAACCAATTTAATACTCTGTGTGTGACCTGTTTTCACTTCTCCAGTTCTGTTACATGACAATTATGTACAGTAAATGCCACCATCCATCATTTACTCCACTTATTCAAATCTGTCCAGCTCTTCCTATAGAAAAAAGGATTTGCATCATTGCAAGCATGTTTCATGTACAATAATTTGTTATTCTTTCTGGCAAGTCATTAGTATTAATTAGAAACACTGTCATGGGTAACACTATTCCCTGCATATTCCTCAGGCACTGTATGATCCTTACAGGTTTTTTGCTTCCCCTGATTACAATAAAGTTAAAAATGGTAATGTTACCCAACAAAAGGCATTTTACCATGTATCGCTGTTAGCATTTTCCTTTCAAACAGGAACTCTTTCACTCGTGGTAATTTTTCTGATTCATTTTCACTACTATCTGGGCCTAATATGGTCATTGAATAAACAGATGTTACATATATTTTCCCAATTTTTCTGCAAGTCATTGAGCTGTCAGTAATTTCTCTTCACACTGTCGTCCATAATTGTCTGTTGTTTATATTTCATGAGCCCTCCTGTGCAGTTACAGTCAAAATAACACTTATCTATGTTATCTGTCCCAGACAGCTTTTTGAAAATAAAGTAGTGTAACATTCATACAATATATGTTATAACATTAATTGTAACGTAGTGTTAATTATTATGCAGGAAAGATCTCACCCCACAGCATGCTTGTACGGTGTCTGCCTTTTGAAGCCCACATTCATAACTTACTACTTGTCTGTACAACATTGCTTGGAACAGATGATTAACCTTTACACTGTCCAGATCCTCAAAATTAACCTTTTTACTGTCCAGATCCAAGAAATTAATATTCATCTCAGTGTCCACCTTTTAAAAAAAATATGAAATGTTAAGAGAATCTTTTTCTGAAGGTAATGACACCAAAAAATATATAATTGATGGAAAACTTACAGAATTACTCAAGCACAAAATTAGCAGGCTGGGCAAAATTTATTCATTGGTGATTTCACCCACTTTGAGTCCTATTTAACCCTTTCAGGGTTATTGACGTACTAGTACGGCTTACGCACTGGGGTTATTGACGTACTAGTACGCATAAATTCTAGCGCCTTCAAATCAAGGGGGAGAGAGCTGGTAAGCCTGCATGTGTTAGAATGGGTCTATGTGGTAAGTGTGCGCAGTAGGAAAAAAATCTATGCACCTGCATTGCATTGTGGGAGTGGTAATTCAGTGCGCCTTTGTCACCAAGCCATGGGGTAAGGAATACCTCACTCCGTCAGTGTGAGTGGTAGGGAAGGCAGTGGGGGGAGTGGGGAAGGCAGTGGGGGGAGTGGGGAAGACAGTGGAGTGGGTGGGGAAGACAGTGGAGTGGGTGGGGAAGGCAGTGGGGGAGTGGGGAAGACAGTGGGGAGTGGGGAAGACAGTGTGGGGTGGGGAAGACAGAGGGATGGGTGGGGAAGACAGTGGGGTGGGTGGGGAAGACAGTGGGGGAGTGGGGAAGGCAGTGGGGGGAGTGGGGAAGGCAATGGGTGGAGTGGGGGGAAGACAGTGGGGTGGGAGGGGAAGGCAGTGGGGGAGTGGGGAAGACAGTGGGGTGGGTGGGAAAGATAGTTGGGTGGGTGGGGAAGACAGTGGGGGAAGGCTGGCTGGCTGGCTGGCAGGCAGTCAGGCAGGCAGGCAGGCAGGCAGGCTGGCTGGCCAGCTGGCTGACCAGCTGGCAGGCTAGCTATCTGGCTCTGTAACACATGTACACAAATACAAAGTGTAAATAATCTAGGGTAAATAAAATAGGATAAATACATAGTGTAAATTACCTAGGATAATCCAGACTGACAAATAATATATCAGGACTCAGATGTGGTAGTATTGGTTCAATAGTGACTGTCTCTGAGACAGAGAGAGACAGAAAGAGAGACAAACAGACAGGCAGATAAAACAGTTAAAACAAATAAAGGGAAGGCAATGTACACTCATTTGTCAAATGTCATCACTCTGATAAGAGGAGGCTAACCCGTCACACTTGGCTGGCAGGGAGGCAGGGAGAGAGGCAGGGAGGGAGGCAGGCAGGCAAGGCAGAGTACCCACATCAAATAATAATAATAATAATAATAATAATAATTTTTATTTCAATGCATGTTACAAGTGTACAATGTTATTGGTAGTTACAAATATAATACAATTATAAAACTGTAATGCAAGGAGAGCCACTGGCATGCCATGGCATTAGGGGCAGTTTATTCTAGAGACTTATTCACTAAGTACTTAATGCTAAAGAAATTGATTGAGTTTATTCTAGTTCTATATTATTTAAATTATTAAATGGTTATACATACTATTTAAAGACAATACAAGAGAAATTGGTTGAGTTTAATCTAGTTGTAGAATTTATTTCAAATTACAGTATGTTGATGCTATACTAGTATAATAACAATACTAGAAATAGTTTTTAGAGTTTCATCTAGGTATATATTTTATTTCAAATTAAGAAAATGATGATACTATAAGATTTTAAATGACAATATGATGATATGAGATTGCAACAAGTGTTAAGGAGGATGAACATATCAAAATGAGATCTTCTTAAGTAAAATAATGTTGGGTTTGGAAGTTTGTTACAGTATGAGTATTTAGTATAGGGTGAGTAGGTGACTTTTGAGAAGAGTCTTGAATTGATTTTCCGACAAGGTTAACTTGATATTTACTGGTAATGAATTCCAGATTTTGGGGCCCTTTATGTGCATAGAATTTTTACATTGGTTAGTATGGACTCGGTATGTCAAATAGTGATCTGTGTCTTGTGTCATGTTCGTGGGACCTATTAAAGTTGTTGAGGAGAATTCTGAGCGCAGGGTTAATATTAGCATGTAGAGTTTTATGTACGTAGAAGGCACATGAATAGGTATGAATATTTTTTATGGTGAGTAGTTTTAAGGTTCTGAATATAGGTGGAGTATGCTGTCTAGAGTGGGAATTTGTTATCATCCTGACTGCAGCCTTTTGCTGGGTTATGAGTGGTCTAAGGTGATTTAATATTGTTGAGCCCCATGCACAGATTCCATAGGTGAGATAAGGGTAGATAAGAGAATGATATAGTGCAATGAGAGCTGGTTGAGGCACATAATAGCGTATCTTAGATAATATACCTACTGTCCTTGAGATTTTCTTGGAAATTTGTTGTATGTGTGTTTGGAATTTAAGACTACTGTCAAGGTGGATTCCTAGGAATTTTCCCTCTGTCAAAACTAATTAGTTTAGCTGATAATAATAAGATAAGAGGACCCTCACCCCTCATCAATGACACTTGTAATTAGATTACTGATAAGATTGACACACTTACCACCATGCATCAACAACAATATATAATAATAATAATAATAATTATTATTATTATTATTATTATTATTATTATTATTGTATTTTCCCTGCCAGTCAGTCAGTCAGTCAGCCAGCCGGCTAGCTAGTCAGCCAGCCGGCTAGCTAGTCAGCCAGCCGGCTAGCTAGTCAGCCAGCCGGCTAGCTAGTCAGCCAGCCGGCTAGCTGGTCAGCCAGGAAGCCAGCCGGCTGGCCATCCATGCAACCAGCTGTTCAGCCAGCCAGCTCTTCAGTCAGCCAGCTGGTCAGCTAGCCAGCCAGCCAGCTGGTCAGGTAGCCAGCTGGTCAGCCAGCAAGCCAGCCAGCCGGCTGGCCATCCATCCAGCCAGCTGGTCAGCTAGCCAGCCAGCCAGCTAGCCAGCCAGCCAGCCAGCCAACTAGCCAGCCAGCCAGCCAACTGGTCAGCTAGCCAGCCAACTGATCAGCTAGCTAGCTAGCCAGCCTGTCAGCCAAATGGTCAGCTAGCCAGCCAGCCTGCCAGCTAGCCAGCCAGCCAACTGGTCAGCAAGCCAGCCAGCCAGCCTGCTAGCTGGTCAGCCAGCCAGTCGACTGGTCATCAATCCAGCCAGCTGTTCAGCCAGCCAGACGACCAGCCAGCCAGTTGGTCAGGTAGCCAGCCAGCCAGTTGGTCAGCTAGCCAGCCAGTTGGTCAGCTAGCCAGCCAACTGGTCAGCTAGCCAGCCAACTTGGTCAGCAAGCCAGCCAGCTAGCCTGCTAGCTGGTCAGCCAGCAAGCCAGCCAGTCGGCTGGCCATCCATCCAGCCAGCTGTTCAGCCAGCCAGCTAGCCAGCCAGCTGGTCAGCTAGCCAGCCAGCTGGTCAGCCAGTCAGCCAGCAGTTATTGTGTAGTATACAAACAAACAAACAAACAAACAAACAAATTTTATTTCATTGCAGGTTACATGGGTATCGGAAGTTACAATGTAAATTGAGTGCAAGGAGAGCCACTGACATGCCATGGCATTAGGGGCAGCTTATTCTAGTCCTTAAAAACTATGTACTTAATATTAGAGAAATTTATTGAGTTTATTCTAGTTAAAAATTATTTTCAAAATTACAATATGATGAAATTTTACTGTTTAAATTTTTATATGATGATATTAGATCTTAGATTGTTACAGGTGTTAAGATTCTTGAATGATAATATGGAATTGAGATTATCTTAAGGAAAATAACATTGAGCATTTTTGACATTAACTTATAATATGTGTTGTAAAAGTCAACTAAAATGCCGGGAACAATGGGCTAGTAACCCCTTTTCCTGTATAGCTTACTAAAAAGAAGAAGAAGAAAATCGTCAAAGTGGGATGTTTGAATGTGCGTGGATGTTGTGCGAATGATAAGAAAGAGATGATTGTAGATGTTATGAATGAAAAGAAGCTGGATGTCCTGGCTTTAAGTGAGACAAAGCTGAAGGGGGTAGGAGAGTTTCAGTGGGGAGAAATAAATGGGATTAGATCAGGGGTTTCAAATAGAGTTAGAGCTAAAGAAGGAGTGGCAATAATGTTGAATAATCAGTTATGGCAGGTAAAGAAGGAATATAAATGTATAAATTCAAGGATTATGTGGAGTAAAATAAAGGTTGGATGTGAAAAGTGGGTTATAGTAAGTGTTTATGCACCTGGAGAAGAGAGAAGTGTAGAAGAGAGAGAGAGATTTTGGGAAATGTTGAGTGAGTGTGTGGGAGTTTTGAACCAAGTGAGAGAGTAATTGTGGTTGGGGATCTTAATGCTAAAGTGGGTAAAAATGTTGTGGATGGAGTAGTAGGTAAATTTGGGGTGCCAGGGGTAAATGTAAATGGGAGCCATTAATTGAGCTATGTGTAGAAAGAGGTTTGGTAATAAGTAATACATATTTTATGAAAAAGAGGATAAATAAATATACAAGGTATGATATAGCACGTAAGGAAAGTAGTTTGTTGGATTATGTATTGGTGGATAAAGGTTGATGAGTAGGCTTCAGGATGTACATGTTTATAGAGGGGCAACGGATATATCAGATCATTATTTGGTTGTAGCTACAGTTAGAGTAAAAGGTAGATGGGACAAAAGGAAAATGGCAACAGCAAGTAAGAGAGAGGTAAAAGTGTATAAACTAAGGGAGGAGGAAGTTAGGGTGAGATATAAGCAACTATTGGCAGAAAGGTGGGCTAGTGCAAGTAGGAGTAGTGGGGGTTGAAGAGAGTTGGGATAGTTTTAAAAATGCAGTATTAGAATGTGGGGCAGAAGTTTGTGGTTATAGGAGGGTGGTGCAGGAGGAAAGAGGAGTGAGTGGTGGAATGAAGAAGTAAAGGGTGTGATAAAAGAGAAAAAGGTAGCTTATGAGAGGTTTTTACAAAACAGAAGTGTTAGTAGAAGAGCAGAGTATATGGAGAGTAAAAGAAAGGTGAAGAGAGTGGTGAGAGAGTGCAAAAGAAGAACGGATGAAAGAATGGGAGAGGATCTGTCAAGAAATTTTGCTGAAAACAAGAAAAATTTTGGAGTGAGATAAACAAGGTAAGAAAGCCTAGGAACGAATGGATTTGTCAGTTAAAAA
>WNWK01018950.1:0-38840 GCA_009830355.1 Cherax destructor | reverse complement strand
GCCATCTCGATAGGCATAATTTGATTAATGATACTCAGCATGGATTCATCAGGGGCCGTTCCTGCCTAACTAATTTATTAACTTTTTCAGTAAGGCTTTTGAGGCAGTTGATAATGATAAAGAATTCGATATCGTTTATTTGGATTTTAGTAAGGCTTTTGATAGAGTACCACATCAGAGACTGTTAAAGAAAGTGGCTGCTCATGGCATTGGGGGAAAAGTGTTGTCATGGATCGAGTCATGGCTCACCAATAGGAAGCAGAGGTGTGCATAAATGGGGTTAAATCGGAGTGGGGATCTGTAACAAGTGGCGTTCCTCAGGGATCGGTTTTGGGCCCGTTGTTGTTTATAATATATATAAATGACCTTGACGAGGGAATTTCTAGTGATATGAGCAAATTCGCTGATGACACGAAGATAGGTAGGATAATCGATTCAGACGTAGATGTCAGTGAACTACAGGAGGATTTAGACAAACTCAATTCCTGGTCAGAAAAATGGCAGATGCAGTTCAATGTAGATAAATGCAAGTTCTAAAGCTCGGGAGTGTCCATAACCCAAGCACTTATAAGTTAAATAACGTAGAACTTAGCCATACAGATTGCGAGAAGGACTTGGGGGTGATGGTAAGCAGCAACCTTAAACCAAGACAGCAATGCCTAAGCGTACGTAATAAGGCAAATAGATTACTGGGATTTATATCAAGAAGTGTTAGCAACAGAAGTCCAGAGGTTATATTACAGCTTTATACATCATTAGTAAGGCCTCACCTAGATTACGCAGCTCAGTTCTGGTCTCCATATTACAGAATGGACATAAATTCGTTAGAAAACATTCAGCGTAGAATGACTAAATTAATACATAGCATTAGAAATCTTCCTTACGAAGAAAGATTGAAGACCCTTAAATTACATTCACTTGTAAGACGTAGAATGAGGGGAGACATGATCGAGGTATACAAGTGGAAAATGGGTATTAACAAATGGGATATAAATAAGGTCTTGAGGGTATCTCTCCAAGAAGAACCCCAATAATGGATTCAAGTTAGATAAGTTTAGATTTAGAAAGGATATAGGAAAGTATTGGTTTGGAAATAGGGTAGTTGATGAGTGGAACAGTCTGCCTAGTAGGGTTATTGAAGCAAGGACCTTGGGTAGTTTTAAATTTAGGTTGGATAAATTCATGAGTGAAAGTGGTTGGATTTGAGTGGGAATTGCACATGAGTAAATAACATTATCAAAGCTTATTCCTTGGGTAGCATTGAAAATTAGGTTGAACAAATATTCTGTTAGTGGGATGGAATGTGAAGGACCTGCCTAGAATGGGCCAACAGGCCTGCTGCAGTGTTCCTCCTTTCTTATGTTCTTATGTTCTTAATATATATATATATATATATATATATATATATATATTATATATACATACATGTCGTGCCAAATAAGTAAAACTGGTCGTTCAGAATAGGTAAAACTGGTCAATTAGCAAGAACTCGTTTAAAATTAAGTTCTTTCTAAAATTTTCTCTTATGCGTTAAAAGGTATTTTTTTCATTGATGTTAATGTAAAAATTAATAATTTAGTACCAAAAAACCTTAGAAACCTTACCTAAACTTATTATAACAAGCGCAATTAAAATTTAACCTAATCCAACTAAATATATTTTAGATAAGTTTACAATAATTTAATAATAAAACACAATGAAATATATTTTCTTCGTTAGGTTCAGAATGATTTTTGCGAAATTATTGCATACACAAATTTTCGCTTGTCTTATTCGGCAAGAAGAACGTTGATATTTAAGCCAAAATCGCAAGTTTTACCTATTCGGCACAACATATATATATGCACGTGTGCGTGAGTGTGTGTGTTTAAACCTACGATAGTCTTTATGAGTATAACAACAGATGAGGAAAATATGACAGTAGCGTCGTAGATGGTGGCAACCATGGCACAAAAGTAAAGGTTATAAATTCGTATTATTTGATTCCTCGTGGAGAATGGTGCAGTGCTGGGGTGCTACTCGGCTGGGGTGCTACTCGGCTGGGGTGCTACTCGCATGGCTATGTTGAAATATAGGTGTAATTGACATGGTTGGGAAGGATATGGGGATTACACGTTCCCAACAGTGGGGGAAGGTGAGCTTTTCTGAAATTATTGTGGAGAAGGGGAGAGAAAAAGTTATTGAAGCTTTTAATTTCTAGTGATGACAGCACTTATGTCTTGCTCTCGTCTTCTAGTTCTGCGTTTGTAAAGAAAACCCCTTCTAGTATTCTTTTTGTACCTCTTGTTCTCCCTATTGACTAGGGATAAAATTGTCTGTTTATTATCTCGTATGATTCATGATCATTATTGTGGTTATCATGTCTTCATTTATCTTCCTATTAGCTAATGAGCGAATATCTAAGTTTTTCAACCTTTATACATACCTCAAACACTATTTTCATATTTTAGAGGCAACTGATATATTGTCTTTCGACTATTTCTAGCGTAACCCTATTTTGTTTTTGTGTAGTCTCCTTTTCACCGTAGCATATTCCATTTCATTGCAACATGCAGTGTGAGAGGATTTTTCAGCATTTCTTAATCCATATATTTAAAGGCTATTTTTATGATAGTTCAGTAAGTGAAATTTTCAATATATAAATATGATCTCCCAGTGGCAATCACTGTTGACTTCTATATCACTTTTGCCAAACATTCATTACGTGATTACATAATTTATTGTTCTTGAGAGCTTTTATTGTAATCTTTTATTATTACAACTTTTCGATACCTTTCAGGTATTTCTAAAGTCTTTTTATAACTTTGAGAACAGATCCTTGCAGTCATCGCAAACATTACCATACATATTTTCTAATTTTTACTAACAAGCTGTATATTTAAATTAAAACCATTGTCGGGTCAAGTAGCTGAAAGTAAAATGTCCATGAAAGACATTTTTTCTTTCAAAGTGCAACTACCTCATCTATTAATTACCTCTCGTTAATCCTATATTTTTCAGTTTTCTAGATTAAGAACTGTATCTCAAGCTTATATCCCAAATAAATAGAACCTGCCCATCCACTGCTCTATGATTATGATTCACTTAAATAAAATCCATATTCATGATTTTAATCTTCAAACACCTAACTGTTTCCTATTAATAGTTTTTATACACTTTAAATATTTTGTTCACCTTTTTTTCAGTGATCATTCAGTCTTTTCACAACAACGTTTGGCACAATGTTAGGTTAATAATTCAATGTCTTTAAACATCACGTGCGTGTGTACGTTTATTTTGATTTGTTTCAGCATTCAGAGTATATGTGTACTTACAAAAAGTGTCACCATGTAGAGTGAATGAGTGTATTTGTTGTCGTATAGCTCAATACTAACTGCTGACCATATCAACAACTTCGCTCTGCTGATACTCACGTCCAAAAGCTTTCATGCAAACACTTTTTTATTCATTACAAAAGAAGGAATTAATATTTACCGATTTAGATCAATTTGTTAAAACTCAATTATGAGGATACCTTGCGAAAAAACAAATGTTATAGCTGTTTTGGGATGTATCAGGTCATTGAATTCCTCCCATATTTAAATTAATGCAAGAAATACACTGGATAGTACGTATATGAGCGGTTAGCATGACACTAAGTTACACTGTAAAATGTGTCTCACTATGAGAGAACGAGTGCGTGCCTCAGTCACTGAGTCAGTTCCAGGAACACCAACAACTAGATTCAGAGACGCCTGGCGAGCGACTGTGGCCGAGCCTGGCCTCTAGCACCTCCTGCCTTACCTACTACTACCATAAACGCGCACGCACACACAAGTGCTCCAACACACATACACACAGTAGTTGTTTTTTACATTTTATTTAAAACTTTATATACATAGTGCATACAGAGGTATAATATACATACCTAAAACTTGACAATATTATTATGGAACATAATTATACTCCTCAACTCTTCCACCAAACCTCATATATATAATCACACTGAATTCGAGTAGGACACTAGAGGCACACCATGCAAGTTGCTGCTTTACACACCTACTGGGATCAAAACATTTTAATATACCTACAGATTTATACATTGCACGTACTTACAGTTATTTACACGTTTGATTGTGACTACATCGTTCTTGCCATTATAACCAATATAATTTGTCACAATCAATCCAAAGATTATGCGTCTAAGACGTACAAGGAACACTTTAAGCACATCTATACAGCAATAAAGTATGAAAATCTCGCAAAATCCTTCCCTAAGAAGTACATGCTAGACCCCTGACAAAGTTATAACCATCGCCACACATCTGCGACTCGTAATGCCACCCACATCCTAACCTGTGTACCCACAATCTCTAATGGCCACAAACATGGGACCTCTTGATATCAAAACTACACCCTCCCCAAGACCCCACACCTGGACCAGAACCACGGTCCACATCGTGACAAATGCAACAGGTGTGATCTTAACTAACACACCAACACAAATTACAATTGTCACAGACCGCCTCTCACACCTACCACCCTCCCACCCGGAACCCCCCACCCCCTTGTCCACCCTTGAACATGAACAAACCTAAACTAACACAGAATATTTCACCAACCCCTATCAGGGTTGACAGTACATTGCATTATTGACATACTTTTCAAATGATCACCACCATACCTATGCATTGATAATTATCATTTCCAGATCTTGCCACTCAGCCTCCACCCCGTGCAGCATGGCTAGTGAAACTCCCTCTCCCCCAAAACCCCACTCCCCAAAAACCCCATGTACACAGCCATACATAAGGAAGCATGAGTTTTCTGGACAATGATACAGACTGATATATAACATGATATATATAAAGTATGACGACATGCCATCCAGACACGCCCGTGCAATAACCGAACCGTGATGCGATGCCCACATAACCAAGGAACCTTCACCCTGGCCACACACATCAACCAGGCCGGTCCTGCAGGGGAACGCCCTTCACGTTACCCCACCCAGTATCCGCTTCCATGCGGCCGCCCCTGAGGGCCCCAAACTGCAAGAACGCCAACCATACACTGATATATACACAAAAACCAGTTCTTGCATACTGGCTCAAGTTATCTTGATAGGACATCACATTTCATGCAAACGGCACCTCCCACCGGCTCCCAGCCGAAGGACATTAGTCACACACGATTAATGAGAAAATCTACCCGCAACCACACCCGCACAGCAGGCGCAGGTGGCCACTCTCATCAAAACTAAAACATAAAACTGCCACAAACACACAACCACCTCAACCAACACCTCCCACCCTCAATCCACACAGACCCCCACGCCCACTCTGCAACACACTATCATTCACGCTGATTCACTACACCCGTTCCATGACCTACCATACCATATGTACACTCTACAGCCACTGACTGCCCTGCCCCAGGTGAAAAGCCCATTGTGCACCCCACTCCTTCCACAACCCTACTCCTTACAATGCCAGCAAAGTACAGTACTTACAGTGAGGCTCCTACAGCCCTCCGAAAACCCCTCCTCCCACCGCCTTTGTATATATCCCTATTTCTACACATGGTGTGATAGACAGTTGCCACTAGTACCCGCTTCCACACCTACATGCTCCACGAAATATACACAAAATCCACCATTACATATCACCCTTACCACCCCCGCTACCTCCCCTCCCACGTCTAAACTGAGGGCCCTCAGCACAGACATCCCTCTCCCACCAACCTGCCCAATGACTCGACTAATCCACTCCCAAATCCCACCCAATCCCTCACAAAAGTACACTACGTGAAATGCCGTCTTTTCTCCCCCCACATGCATTGCACCTCCCCTCCCTTACCACCCTTCTGTCCCTCAACACCACTCCCGAAGGCAAAATGCGGTGCAGGAATCTAAACATTACCTCCCTCATCCTTGGCCTTAATTTCATCCTGTGAAACCACTCCCAAATGCCCCCCTAATCGTACATGGGGTATATCCCTTTGACCTGCGCCACCCCTCTTCCCGCAATAGCCCTGCAGATGATCCCCACCCTAGGCTCCCTTACCGCCACCATTGCCCTTAATGCTGCCTCACACTCTCTCAACTCCCCCCATACATACCTCTAAACACTTCATGCACCTTCTGCAGCCTTCCCCCACTGAAGCCTCCTCCCTGTATAACCTCAATCCTAATGAACACGCATTTGACCCTTCTCCCCAAATCCAAGAGCCCTTACCCACCATGACTCACTGGCAACATAACCACCTCACTACGCATCCAATCACACCCCGAGACCCATAAAAAGCTAAACACCCTCTGAATTCTCCCAATTGCTGTGCCCGTCAAAGGAAACACATTTGCTATGTACCAAATTTTACTGTACAATATGACGTTCACGACAACCGCCTGTTGCAGCAGTGTCAAGTGTGACGGTCTCAGCCCATCCCCCAACCGCCCCTCCACACTGGCTACTATCAGAGTTTGCCTCTCGTGCCCATGCCAAGTCACTCCCATGAACAATCCAGCATATCTTCAAACTGTCCGCTACCTTCTGCACCACAGGACAACCCCACACCACCCGTCTCTCCCACGTCTCCAATCCCATGATGAGAGACCCTGGCCATACCCACTCACCACCCCCTTCCCCTCCCCTACTGATATGTTTATCAACTAACCTATAAAGGGGGTTCTGTACACACACAAACAATAACTAGGACAATGGGCACCCCTGACCATTTGGTACAGTGTTTTCACCCACCCTCTCAACTGTGCCATATGCCACCTTCAAATCCAGAGCCACCACCCTCCCTTATCCCCTCTATGAAGTCCCGAATAATGCCATGCCCCGTGAGCATGGACCTGCCCGGCAGATCGAAATGACTCCTTGAGACAACCCAGTCCACCACACACTTCAAATGATTCCCCAATACTTTTGTGAAAAGCTTGTAATCCGCGCACATCACGGGTAATGCTCGGTAATCTTTGAGTGTGCGCTGCTGCTTCCTCTTAGGTACCAGAACCACCACCGCCATCTTTTGCCCCTCCCCCATTTGATAACTTTACCAAAAAAAACGTCAACCCTATCAACCCCTGGCGCCTTACCCTTGCTTATATCATCCAGCGTCCTCCAAATTTCCCCCTCCTCAATTACTCCCCCCTGCGGCGTACGATCACTCCTCCCCAGGTGACCCTCTATGCCCCCACACACCCCTTCCAAATCCTCTCCCACCACCCCATGCCCCTTCCAATACTCAGCAAACCACCTATCCACATACACACCCATCCCCTCCATCGTCTGCAGCATCTGCCCCCTCTGAAATCCCCCTGTGTCCAGCACCTCCAACTGCATCATGGTTGTTGCCCACCTGTGCTGTTGCTGCTCTCGCAACACACATGCAGACGGCCTGCCACCCCATAACACCTCCTCCACCTCAGCCTGCACCCTCATGGCTTCAAAATGCTCGTCCTGCACCTCCCTAATTCTCCCCATTCAAAACATCAACCTTCTCCACTGGGTAAACTCCCCCGAAATAACAAGCCTCCAATCTGAATTCCTAATAATTGGTCAATCCATAGTGATACTGATTAACCCGCCGCACCTCCCTCACATAAAATTTGCATATCCTATCCTTCACGACCCCATCCCATCATGTCACTAAATCTGCCGCCCCCCTTCCCTCCTCCTCCAGCTTTCCCCTCAATGTTGCAAAACCACATAACACCTCCTCGTCCATAAGCACCCTCGTGTTGAGTTTTCAGTATCCAGTGTTCCTACGTGCCAATGTCGACCAACCCATCTCTGCTACCACCACTCAGTGATCTGAATACGGTGCCACCACGGTCCGGAAGGTCTCAATCGTCACCTCGTGCATGAGGTAGATCCGATCAAGCCACGCCCCATATCCTGCCCTGACATAAGTGTGCTCCACCTGCCATGGAGCCACTAAATACATCTCGTAAGCTAACATCCCGAAGTAGGTCTCCTAGAGCTCCCCAAAAAAAAACCTTCCTCATGGTGCCACATCCGCCCTCCGCACAACACAGTTTCAGTCCCCCCAACTAACGCTACCAATGGTAAACTGCACAGGAAGTACACCAACTCATCCCTAACAAACCCCTCCTTAACTTGTGCCACATTCTCCGCAGGATCATAAACTCCTACGAAGGAGGTCATGCGCTCCTCTCCCCACTTACCATCCACTCTCACGACCTGACCCTTCCCACCCCTCCCACCTAAGCAGAACGAACAGACTTGTCACCAGGACCAAGACCGCCACTCCCCCTTTTAAAAGCTCTGAAGGTGCCACAAACTCATGATACCCATTCACCTCCAATACCTTACCAACCATACAATTATGCTCCTGTAGAAACGCAATATCCACACGATGCCTGCACAGATACATACTCAACCAATCACACTTCTGATGCAAACACAACCCATTAACATTAAGTGTCATGCACCTGAGGCCATGTCAAGGTTTTCACCCCCTCAGCCTCACACCTTTCGTCTGCCCCACAGGGGCATGAGACCCACTTTTACCGCCTCCACCACTCGTGACTCGCACCCCATCTTTCACCGTCAGCGACTGTTGCATGCCACCACCCAAGTCTTCTTCCCCGTCCTCTGCGCTGGGGTCAGGATGTCATCTGAGTCAGCCATCGCCACTGCCCTCTTCCTGGGCACGACGTCTTCCTCCATGCTGGACATCAGGGTGTCCACCTGGTGGATCTCTGCCTCTACAAGCTGCACCTCCACCATGTCGGGGGACTCTGCATCACCTCCAGTCTCCACCACACCCGCATCCCTCACTAGCTCTGCTCCATCCACAGGCACCTCCACTGTCCCAGTCCCCAGTGCAACAGGTCCCATGTCTTCCATCTGGGAAAACAACAATGAGTCGATCACCGATTCTAATGCAGCTGGAAACTCGCCACCATTCTCCACCACTGGGACACTGTCGCCGACTGGCTGTATGACCAAGGTAATGGGCGGTTGAGGCGCAAACATGTCTGTCACCGTCTTCACATCTGGTGTCTCTGTCGCCTTGCTCCACAGTCTACCACGCCCTCTAATGCTCTGCCACTCTGGTACACACTCCTCTTACTCCATGCCAAGACCCACTCCATGGTCCAGCCCCCGGGCCTGTCCACGCTGCCCACAGTTGACAGCTATGTGATCACATTCACCACATAGGCGGCAAGTGTCCCTTTGTCCCGCATAGGAGACCATGAGCTGTGTCCAAAATTCTTCTAGGCGAATGAATGATGGTATCGGATTTCTGTGGGTCATTTTCAGCATGAGCGTACCTTCTAGCAATCCGGTGTAAACACCAGTTGCCCACCTGCCCCATTGGGCCACATGGATGACTCTATACAGTGGTACCCCGACTTACGATGGTCCCCAAACACACCCTTTTATGTAAGTTGATTTTTTTAAATGCTTTTGTAAGTGTAATTTTGGGGGTCTAAAAGGACTAGTCTATTTTACATCATTTCTTATGGAGATAAATTCGTTTGGTAATGGCACTTGAACAGCATTCTGGAATGAAAAAATATCGTAAGTCGGGGTACCACTGTATTTACTTAAGATGCTGTGCATATCTGCCTCGTCCACCTCAAAGGGAACATTGCAGACCTTAAGCCATGTGTAATGTCTAGACACGTTCACTAGTCGGACGCGTAGAGCCGGGGTGACTTCAACACTAACATCCTGAAAGCGATCTACTATCGACTCGTAAACAGACACAGAAAGTAGTTTGACAAACAAGTCATATGATCCGTTCATCGCTATGCCATACAATTCGTCGTCTTTGATGCCGTAAGTATCCCTGATGATCATGGGTAACATGACCTGGGCAGTAGTCGGCGTGATGGCTCCTCTAAGCAGTTCAATGCCGACCATGTTAAATTTCCTTTGCACACTGAAGACCATTATGTCACAGGGTAAGATCGCTTGGCTGGCAACAGAGGAGTGCAAAGCACACCACACTCTCCAGCAGCCATTCAGCGAAATGCCTCAGTAGGAGTAGTTAGGTATTATTACACATAAACAGTTACACAAGTTTAGGTGATTCCAATTATCATAAAAACATAAATGTAAATTACTAGACATAACCCAAAAAATCCAAGGGGCTTATTTCCATTCAGGTCCTTGTAATATCTTATAATTAGCAGCCTAGTTATTGTATACAGTAGAAATAAGTCATGATTATAACCTTAAAAATTAAAACAACTAAGTAACTCAACTGCGTGAAAATCAGTTACTATGAAAAGAGGTACAATAAGAATAAGGTAAATCTAGTAATTTACATATACACACACACACACTATGAATCGACCCCTGCAACCACAACTAGGTGAGTACACACACATACACAGGAGGGTTAGGGGAGACATGATAACGACACAAAATACTGCGTGGAATAGATAAGGTAGACAGAGACAGGATGTTCCAGAGAGGGGACACAGAAACAAGGGGTCACAATTGGAAGTTGAAGACTCAGACGAGTCAAAAGGATGTTAGGAAGTATTTCTTCAGTCATTGAGTTGTCAGAAAGTGGAATAGTATAGCAAGTGATGTAGTGGAGGCAGGAACCATACATAGCTTTAAGACGAGGTATGATAAAGCTCATGGAGCATGGAGAGAGAGGACCTAGTAACGGTCAGTGAAGAGGCGGGGCCAGGAGCTAAGTCTTGACCCCTGCAACCACAATTAGGTGAGTACAACTAGGTGAGTACACACACACTGCGACATTCAGTCACGCAGACAACAGTTCGGTGCTCTCCCTCACCACTACTGTTTTCAGTCACCAATAGTGTGAGGATAGAGGCACCCACTCAACAGTTCTATTTTCTTCCTCACTCATTCACCATTAGTGTGAGGTACAAAGACAACCAGCCAACAGTTCTGTGTTGTCTTTCCCTCACTGTTTGAGAACTACAAATATCTAGGCAGTTCTGCCGTCACAATGGAATATACACCGAGAGGTATCTTTTAAATCCCTATTATGGTGATGAAAAGATCCTTGACTGCTGGTGTACAGGCATCATGCAGCCTTAATTAGAGTTGTGTTGTCGACTGGCTTTAATCCTAATAAACGAACCATCCTCACTCCTAGTATAACGACTCCTCTTCAACGACGAGAACTGAGTTTTATGATGAACGGTTACCAGGGAGCACAGGTCATAGAGACATATACAAGGCCATCCACGTAATTAACGTTAGTATATCACTAAGAACGTCTCACGTGATTGTCTTTCACATAATTTACTCGGTGGGTTTCCGTGTTACGTTACTTCTTTAAAAGTTTTTATATAAAAAATTATTATATTTTACTTATACACTACAATATAACTTACCCAATCTAACTCTAAACTAATCCAACCAAACCCAAATATCGAGAAGTTTGCTTAAAATCGAATCCAGGAAATCGATGACCGCTTTAGGAGGACGAGTTGCACATACATAAACAATCGCACACGCTAGATAAAAATTTAAAGGCACCTTTAGTAAAGGTTGTTATATATTCACGTGATCGCACACACGTACACAAACAGAAAAATACACACACACCCCTATATACAGTAGGTTAACAATTAACGAAACTAATACAGAGGTAAATACGTAGTTAAGCGTAGGCAGATGGACGCATTCATACAAAAAAAATGCATACACGTATGAGACTGGCTGCCCGCTTGCATATTCTCATTATTCACTTGTTATTTTCATGAATAACGGTATAAGTTTTTGATGTGTAATTGAAAACGTGTGACATTTTTAAAGGCATTTGCGTGATCAGTTAAACGATTTTATACGACATTTTTAAGAGTATTGTTCAGAGAATTATTACGAAACTTTTTAAAGCATCTGCAAAGTAAGAGCTCTAAAAAATAAATATATTTACAGGAATTGGTAATAATGTTGTGTGGGATAGCTAAAAACTGTTATAATGTGGCAGGAGTCAGAACCAGGAACAGAGAAGATATAGACATCAAAATTTTAGAGTAGCATTGCTCCAGGTAAAGTGCTTGCAGATTAAACAAAAGCAGAGAAGCATTAGGTGAAATTGAAGAATTGAAAAGAGAAAAGAGAAATTTAAATTGGAATATGAGATATTTTTGGAAATATTGACTCATAGAACTAAACAGAAAGAAGAGGTGAATAAAAAACATCTGAAAGAAGCAGCAAAAAAATAAAATGTTTTCACGAAGGGGTTTAAAGGCAGACTAACCAAGGGGAACTAGATAAGAAAGCTGCTATAGAAAAAATATAATCTAAAAATTAATTTGAATATGGAGGAAATAGAAGGTGAAAAAACCTATAAAAGAATTGGACACAGCTGCCGTAAAAATTCGTCATTTTTTGATAATCCGAAGAATGAAAAAAAGTTATTCATGGAACGATACTCTAATAAGGACGCCAAGCCCATGATTATCTTCAAATTGCTTGTTCTCTCTAGGCTGGAATAATGTTGTACACTAACTGCTCCCTTCAAGGCAGGCGAAACTGCTGACCTGGAGAGTACAAAGAACTTTCACGGCACACATAAGTATGATCAGGCACCTAAATTAATGGGAATGGTTGAAGTCCCATGATTTGTATTTCCTGGAACGCAGGCGAGAGAGAGTCATGTTAATATTCACTTGAAAAATCCTAGAAGGATTAGTACCAAACTTGCACACGAAAATTACTGCCTATGAAAGCAAAAGACTCGGCTGGAGATGCAACATTCCCCCAATGAAAAGCAGGAGGCCACGACTACACTGAGAGTCAACACAATAAGTGTCAAGGGCCCAAGACTGTTCAACTGCCTCCCAGCATACATAAGGGGAATTACCAATAGATCCCTGGCTGTCTTCAAGAAGGCACTGGACAGGCACCTAGTCAGTACCTGACCAGCCGGGCTGTGGTTCGTACGTCAGTTTGCGTGCGGCCGGCAATAACAGCCTAGATGAGCAGACCCTGATCCACCACGAGGCCTGGTCTCAGACCGAGCCGCGGAGGCGTTGACCCCCCGAAACCCTATCCAGGTAAACTCCAAGTACAATAAACGTCATGGAGAAGGGAGTGAGTGGATGTAGTAGTAACCAGCAAAGACTCGGGCCCAGGAACTGTGACTTAACCTCTGCAACCCCAACAAGGTGAGTAACTAGGTGAGCACACACACACACACACACACAGGAGCTGTCTCGAACCCTGCAACCACAAATAGGTGAGTACACACACACACACACACACACACACTCCTCTATACCTGAAAAAAAATCTTTTGAGTTGGTCTTCGAATCCTATTCGACTTTAACCTGGTAATTTCTTCTGGTTATTCTTATTCCTTCTTTGATTTGGCTGTTTCATTGAATAAATTGATTCCGTAAGTGCGTCTCTCTCTCTCTCTCCTTTTGGATTCTCCTGGAAATTCCTCTCTTTTGACCTATGAGATGCTTTAATCCATTTAGGTTCCTTTTCTTTGGTCTAATTTACCTATTTGGAGAAAAAGTTTAATGGTCAGCTTGAACTCTGCTCTGAAAAATGTCATCCATCACCACCTACCTGACCCTCGGAATAATGACCCGTCAGGTCACACCAGTTCCGCCCACTAAGAAAATTCTTCAGCCATATGAAATCGGCTATGTATAAACAGGGACCTTGACTTGGTTGTAGTTATAAAGGTAATTTCATGATATATTGAAATTGAGTGATTTGTGATGGCTTGCCCTAAGCTCGTCATTAACCTCAAGATTAGTAATTCCTTGTTAGGAAGAACCAAGTCAAGCAGGTTATTTCCTCTAGTTGGTTCTGTCGTAAATTGTTTTAAAAAAAATGGATCGTATCTTAGAAGTCACTAGACTCAAGATTTCCTGTCAAATTGCTCCAGTGAGTTTGGTTAAAGTTAAAATCTCCAATTAACAGAAAATTATTGTATCTAGATGCCTTAATAATTTCGTCTCATAGTAAATTACCGTATTCCCTACCAAGATTTGGGGGGCCTGTTAATCACATCCAGGAATAGCTTTCTACGTCTCTAGAGAAATTGCAACCAAATAGATTGTCCTTCACTTCCATCTTATATCTTAGCTTATGCAACAGTTTAAATTATTTCTGACTTGCATCCCCATTCCACCATCCTTTCTGATGACCCTATCGGTGTGGAACAATTTATAGTCTTGTATGTGGCATTCAGAAGGCTTTTCTCTTTCTTTCGGGTTAAACCATGTCTCTCATATAGCAATAATATCTATGCTTCTTGCACATGCAATTAATCTTAACTCGTAAATTTTATATCTTACTTTCCAGCTATTAGTATAGTAGACCTTAAGAGAGCTCGTCACTCACTGCGCTCTACTGTCTTTAAGAGAGTTAGTCACTCGCTGCGCTTTACTGTCTTTAAAAGAGTTAGTCACTCGCTGCTCTCTACTGTCTTTAAGAGAGTTAGTCACTCACTGCGCTCTACTGTCTTTAAGAGAGTCACTCGCTGCGCTCTACTGTCTTTAAGAGAGTTAGTCACTCGCTGCGCTCTACTGTCTTTCTTGACTAATTCCATTGATGTTATTAGTAACTATTTGATGATCAATGCTTTTTGAGCATATCCCTGATATTTTTTGTCACTTTCATCCCTTGTGCTATAACTTATTTGTTTTCTACACACATCCATACCTCTATTTTTTATCAGTTTAAAGTCCTAGACCACTAAGCAACGATCCCTCGACAGACTTAGCTAATGCAACCTTCCCTTCACCATAGAGATGTACCCCCATCCTTTGCATACATATCAGGTTTGCCATAGAAATTGTCCCAGTTGTCAATGAATGGAATTGCAAGTTCTTTGCAATACCTGTCTAACCAGTAATTTACACCAATTGCCCTAGACATCAATGCATTGCTCACTTCTCGTCTAGGCAAAATGCTACATTGTAGTGTGAGTTTCCTATATATATATATATATATATATATATATATATATATATATATATATATATATATATTGTAGTGGGAGTTTCATATATATATATATATATATATATATATATATATATATATATCCATGGAGGCAAAGAAGGGAATGTACGAAAGTATAGTGGTACCAACACTCTTATATGGGTGTGAAGTATGGGTTGCAAATGCTGCAGCGAGGAGGAGGCTGGAGGCAGTGGAGATGTCCTGTCTAAGGGCAATGTGTGGTGTAAATATTATGCAGAAAATTCGGAATGTGGAAATTAGGAGAAGGTGTGGAGTTACTAAAAGTATTTGTCAGAGGGCTGAAGAGGGGTTGTTGAGGTGGTTTGGTCATTTAGAGAGAATGGATCAAAGTAGAATGACTTGGAGAGCGTATAAATCTGTAGGGGAAGGAAGGCGGGGTAGGGGTCGTCCTAGAAAAGGTTGGAGGGAAGGAGTAAAGGAGGTTTTGTGGGCGAGGGCTTGGACTTCCAGCAAGCATGTGTGAGCGTGTTAGATAGGAGTGAATGGAGACGAATGGTTTTGGGACATGACGATCTGTTGGAGTGTGAGCAGGGTAACATTGTGTGAAGGGATTCAGGAAACCAGTTAATTGATTTAGTTGGACTTGAGTCCTGAAATGGGAAGTACAATGCCTGCACTTTAAAGGAGGGGTCTGAGATAGTGACAGCTGGGAGGGACTTTTCTCAGCTGTCGTATCTGAGCTCCTCTGCAAAGACAGTGATTATGTATGAGTGTGGTGAAAGTGTTGAATGATGATGAAAGTTTTTTTTCTTTTTGGGGATTTTCTTTCTTTTTGGGTCACCCTGCCTCGGTGGGAGACGGCCGACTTGTTGAAAAAAAAAAAAAAAAAAAAAAAAATATATATATATATATATATATATATATATATATATATATATATATAAAAGGAAACTCCCACTACAATACTTATGAAGTTCTCTTTCATGTAGTCAGAGTATCAGAGGACCCGGTCTGAAACCCCCTCACTATGTCTTCTATATGTAGTCAGGGTATTAAAAGGACCTAAATTGCAACACTCATACCGTCTCCATCATGAATGCAACACTCATACCGTCTCCATCATGAAGTCAGAGTATTAGAGGACCCTCACTACAACACTCGCTCCAGCAACAAGCAGCTTAAGTTGAACAAGCAAGTACTAACAAGCATTCAGAAGTGATTAAAACTTTTGCTTCACCATAAAAAGGTTGCTGGCAGGGAGAGGAAGTTGGATATATTTGTCCATATAGACACTTAACGTCATATATAACTTGGTAAAGGAATTCTGTTGTAGGCAGAGAAGTCAGTGCACTCTTTCTTATTCAGTGGACTTTGCCATTTAATCTAACATCGTAAGAGAGGCGAGTTTACTCTGTCGTGATAAGAGTAGTCCGTCGTCTCTGTCGTGGTAAGAGTAGTCTGTTGTCTCTGTCGTGGTAAGAGTAGTCCGTCGTCTCTATAGTGATAAGAGTAGTCTGTTGTTTCTGTCGTGGTAAGGGTAGGCAGAGGACTGTGTAACAGTAGGTAGAGCTAGTAAATTTTGCTATAGTAATTAAAGCTAGTGGTAACTAGAGCTGATGGATTCTGACCTATTAATTATATCTAGTGGAATGGCCTGACAATTACGAGCAGAAATTACTTCCGCGGTAAGAGTAGTCGATGGGCTTCGTGATGGTAATTGGAGCTGGGGATCTATTTACCACCAAGCGGATTCTTCAGTTATAGTAGGTACAAGTAAACTCAGTTCTGGTAAGAGTAGTTAGTGAGCTCATTCATGGTGAAATAAGCTGTAAGTAGAGTAAGGGATTCTAGAAGTGACTTATCATGAAGTTATTTTTATTGCTGTGAATATATTATATATAAACTTAGATTTGCAATTTCGTATTTGAACTTGCTGGGATTGTTATTGTTAATGTTATTATATTCATAGGGGAAAGTAACCAAACTTAATCTGAGAAAGGTGAGTATAGCTCAAGTTCCATGGATCAAGAGGGTGATGAGCTGATGGAGTCTGGTTCAGGTAAGTTATTTTTCCATTCATTCTACTTCTTAACCACACTTAACAACCTAACAAACAGAACCCGAAGGGTAATAGTAAACAGAGTGAAATCAGTGGTTTCCACGATATAAAGCTCTGTTTCTCAAGAAGCAGAGCTATACGTCTCCCCATATCTTCTCAGTATGATGTGTAACAGTTGGGTACAAGAGATGGGCATCTTTATTGTTGAAACGTTTCGCCTACAAAAACTTCCTCAGTCAAATATAAAGACAGCACATATAGTAGTGAAGAGAGTTCAGGTCCATGGTCTGGAACGATATACCATTTTGAACAAATGCTCTTTCTCGGTACCATATCCGACACAGAGAAAGCTATAAATCATAGCACCTTATTATTATTTCATACCTAACTAGAATCTGAATGAGTGTGGTGTCCATCGAGTATATAGCGAACTTTTAAGCTGGTGTAAACCAAATCTGCCATTGGGCCTCTAACAATAATATGATGCTCAACAAGAATAAGTTTCACTTATTCTGCTATGGAAAAAATGAGAACTATAAAGTGAAACAGAGTACAAAATCAACTCGAATGATTCATTAAAGCAGAAGTTCAATATTAGAGATTTGGAGATGACAATATGAGAAGATTTCCCATTCAAGGATCGCAACAATTTTTTTTAATCTGCATTTTTAGAATATTCAAAATAAGAAATGCTGAATAACGTTCTTCAAGTGTTTCTGTTTTCTCTAGGCTGGAATATTGTTGCATTTTAACGGCCTGGAAAATATACAGTAAAAAATCTGATCTATTGGGAACATTAGAAATTCCTTGAACTGGACTCCTTCGAAAATAGGCAAGAAAGATACATCAAGATCTACACCTGGAAAATTCTGGAGAGATTTTTTACAAATATACACATTGAAATCCTCCATTTGAAAGCAAAAGGCTTAGCAGATGGTGCATATTACCTTCTCTGAAAGAGCAGAAGAGATGGGTACACTAAGAGATCATTCAACAAGTTTAAGGTGACCATACTATCTTCATGTGTAAGGAAAATCAGCAGTGCTGGAGTGAACACACTGGACTACATGTCCTTGGCAACGACAGCCTGCTATATCAGGCAAGGAACCTGTAAGTTCAGTATTTCAATTTCATCACATAATATTTGTGCTGATAATCTCTCAGGTCCAGCAGCATTTGATGTATCATTTTCCATTAGTAGTCCCCTCACCGCCTCATTAGTTATATCAATGTTTGAGAGTCTTTTTTTTGGATTATCCTCCCTTCTGTCTCTTGTACTAACCCTCTCTCATTTATAAAAACACAATTGCATCTTCTGTTCAAATCACTGTATTCTTACCTCTCATTTTCTGTAAGTGTTCCCACATGTTTTCTCGGTGTTCTTATTTGATATTTTCTTGTCATATTTCTTATAATGTTTCTGTGAAGTAGTTTTGCCTCAGGTTTTACTTTCGATGCTTTGTCTGTTTCAAACTGTTTTTTTAGATTCCTTCTTGACTTAGAGATAAAAGGTTCAGGATTTTTTTATAGTTTGCCTCGTCTATGCATTTGTTCTGGTTTCTAACTGTTCCATGCTTATTCGTGGATTTGTTAGTTTCTTCGCACATTTTGTAAAAAAAAAAATCGTTATTTCCTAAGTAGATAGTCCATTATTTTCATTTACATTCAATATTTGAGTAACATAATGCCTTATATCCTCATAACTACTGTTTCTCTACGCCTCTTTTTTTTCTTTTATTCAGTTTCTCCTTTAATCTTTAATTTTTCTTTTAATAAGCAGCAGAATGTGCATAGACAATGATTACTTTCTGCAATAGTCATTTTGTATTTATTATTCTCTGTGTTGGCTCACTGTAGACGAAAACAATGTCCAGCGTTGCTGGTTAACAATTTCCCTTTTATTCTCTGAGGGTTATAAACGTGTTTCATTATAGATACAAGCAAGTTTCCACTCCATGCCTCTGTGAATTTGTGTGGGTCCCTCTTACGGCCTTTATCTTTTTGGGTGAAATTTTTAATATTAATAGTTTATGCCGTGATCTGTTTGCACTTTTTGTGTTTTTTTTTTTTTTATGTTATATTCATATTAGTGTCTTTTGTAATTTGATGGTCAGTTGAAATAATCACAAACAAACATGAACTCCTCAACAATAATTGTTCAAACTATTTGATCTGAGAAGTCATGAAGGATTTGCAAATGATAGTTCTACAAATTTCAGTCATTTTTCTCACCAGCCCATTTTTCGTTTTCCTTGTTTCTCTTCATGCACTAAACATTGGTTAGTTTAGTTTCTGTATTTGCAATAACTACTTGGAGTTCTTTCTTAATTCTCCTATTAAATGCCTGAATTTAGTTTGTTATTAAGTAGCCATGAAGAGGTGACCGTTAAATTCAGTTGTTGCCAGACTTTTTTTTTATTTTTTATTTAATTTTCTTTACTCCAACTTATTGTTTTAATTTCGCAGATGCCCTCTCACAGAAGCTCTTGAACTTGAACCCAGTCTCATCATCCTGCAATAACTCTGATAACTTCCAGAACCCTCTGCGGCATTGCTTCAAACGTTCAAAAAAAAAAAAAAAAAAAAGCTGCCTCGTAATTGGAAGATGGCAGAGAGTGAAATTCAAGAGTGAAAGTGCATATCTATCAATTTCATTTATAAAAAAACTGAAATTCTGATATCAGCTAAATTACTCTAAATATATTTTAATCTGTGTCTTATGAATGGCTTTAATATTTAAAGGCTGTTGGTGTCTTATGCAAATACTGTACTCATTAAGTTTGGTTTGTGTTTGGATAAATTTGATAAAACACACAAAAAAATAAAAACTTTGAGTTATTGGAATGCGTGTGATAACTGGACAATACCTCTTTTGCTCAGCTTCACATTATCAGCCCTGGTGTAATTTCCAGGAAGCAAGACTCGCCTAATTATTGGGCTCCATTAGTCCCAATTTGTCAATTTTAATCAGTAAATTGTAATATTGATTTCCATTCAATAAATAATTTCTTTTCCTCGGCTTAAAAATTTAAAGTTAAACATTTCACAAAAAGTAATACACCCTGTAAGTTTAAACTCATTTAGATGAAAATTTAAAATTTTATTGAAATTATTAAAAGAATTGGAATCGTACACTCAGAGCAAATATTCGAGAATGTCTCTTCTGATAGGCTACTAACTTTCAGTGTTGAGCTTCGAACACTTAAACATTGTTGTACCTTAATGTCGTTATATTAGCGGAATTTAGGGAAGGCTTTGTTTGCTGGTATCAATATCTATTGCTCTATTTTCTTTACTCCAACTTATTGTTTTAATTTCGCAGATGCCCTCTCACAGAAGCTCTTGAACTTGAACCCAGTCACAGCATCCACTCCAGAAGTGTTTTCAGTTGGTGTAGGATTTCTGTCATTTCTTGCCAGTCTTTTTTTTCTTCCTGGCGCTAAGAAACACCTTCTCTGGAGAGGTTTTGGCTTCCCTCCTTTGTTTCCCATAATATGAATCTTCGTCATGGCTTCGTCTCCGTAGATGCCATCCTTTCTCATTAGTGTCAATTGCTCCAAACTTCAGAACAATCGTGACTTGACCTGATCTTTATATCCTCCTCTCCTTACCTCTTCTTCTTTCTGACATTTTCTTTGACTTTCCTGTCTTTTGCCTAGGTGGGTTCTGTCCTATGCGGGTTTTGTCCCACAGGGATTTGGTCCTACGACGTTTGTCCAATGATGGAACATTCCACTCTGCATATAGGCCCTTGATCGGGGTTGAACGAAAAGCACCTACACACAAAGACAAACCCTTCATAATGAATGGGATCAAGTTTAGTAAGAGTCGCGGGAGAGGTTGTAGAATATAGCTGGTCGCCACAATCCAGTTTCGATAAGATTAGGGGATAATGAAAATGAACCTCCTTAAAACTCCCGCCCAAAAAAAATGGGCGGGAGTTTTAAGAAGGTTCAGCCGGCTATGGCAAGTTGCTATCAGGGAGGCAATGTGAGGCTTTCGGGACATCATCGATCAAACAGAAGTAAAAGTAATATGATGTGTTTTAGTAACAAAATTTAAACCCACAACCGTAGTGGCCCAGTAGAAAAACACGGTCGATAGCATTCTGAAGAGAGGCTGCTACTAGGTGACAGTCAGTGCTTGCGCAAGTTATAACAAAATCTTCAACATAAAGTGACGACCAAATATTAGATGGGAGAACAGAGGCCAGATCATTAACAGTGAGAAGAAAAAAAGTGGTCCTAAGGACACATCCCTGCAAGACACCGTCACCCTGGATATAGTCAGGGATAAAACATATTATTTACCCGGACACGGGAATGACCCTAAAACAAGAAATTTTTAAGGAAAAGTAGCAGATTGCCCCAGAGGTCTATTGAATCAGCTTGAGACAAGATGGTATAGTGTCATATGATTTTTCAACATCAAAAAAGACTGATAACCATGTGTTCGCTAGCAAAGTCATTATCTAAATGGATTAATGGGTCAATAGCGAATCGGCCTTTACAAAAGCCAAATTGACGAGTGGAAAGACAACTGTGTGTCTCCAAACACCACACCAAACTTCTATTTACTAGACGTTCTAGCAATTTCCAGACTGCATTAGTAAGAGCAATGGGTCGATAGTAGGAGGCATCATGGCCCGAAGTACCTGGATTAATTAACAAACGCCAGAACAACGGCAGTTTTCCACGGATGAGAAAGAACCCCTTGCGAGCAAACAAGATTAAAAAGACGTAAGAGGACTATGATTGCTGTCGGATGTAAATGTTGAAGCATACATATATGACTGCCATCAGGTCCAATTGCTGTGACACATTCAGCAGGGTTTGCAGTGCTGACACCGGCTACCTTAGGAACGGGAGCTGAGTCTGGAGAGTACCTACCATACAATTTCCGTTTTTTTTTCCAAACTATTCAACATCATGAATAGATAATGGTCGAGAAGAAGAAAGATACAAAGAGCAGACTATATACCACTTGTTCAAGTAGATACGGGTTGCAGTGTAATACAGCGAAGTCTGAGAATGGGGATTATTGGAGTGCATAAGAAGTGCATTTGCACTAAATATGCCCCGTGGCCTGGTGAGGGTCCGGGATCGATTCCCCGCAAAGGGGTGGAAACAACGGACGTGTTTCCTTACTCCGGTTGTCTGTGTTCACCCATCAGTAAAATGGGTATCTGGGTGTTAGTCGACTGGTGTGGGTCGCATCCTGGGACAAAACTGACCTAATTTGCCCGAAATGCTCTGCATAACAAGCGGCTTTCTATATAGTAGTATTTCATTGATGTCAGTTAGACCTGTATACCTTGTACATGTAATTGTAGTAAATAACGATATATAGGAAAAGAATCCCGTGATCGCAATAAGACGCAGCCAGAGATGGGGAGGATAATAACAGAGCGCAGTTTTGGTTCTTGTAAACAGACGCATACAGGAAAAGACTGGGAGAGCAACACCTGAAGCTCACCCCGATTACCCCTGAATCCTCTAATATTCCACTGTAAATAAGTCGTGATCTACAAATAGAAGTATAGCAGTAACAGTAAGCAAGAGTTGGCTATGGACTAGGAAGATCAGTAAAGTCTAAGTGTGGAGGCAGCGGGAAATTAGTAAGGAGCGAAGTACTGGAACTCTGAGAAGACGGGCGTTGTGTATAAGGTTGAGTAAGGTGTGAATGTGAAGTGTTGGGAGGTGGATCGATGTACATCACAATAAATGCGAAGATGGCTTCAGTTGTTTCAGACGACGGAGAAGCTGCAGGAAGCAGGTTGAGTAAAGATTGGAGAGACAACGGAGATAGCGAGAGGTTAGAGGTATCTGGTGGGAAGAAGTGATATCATATTCACTTTGTCAGACACTGCAACACAACGTTATCTTGGTGCAGAGAACATAATCGAAAACGTTTGCGTCTGATCACTAGTTACAAATGAGAAAGGATGGATTTGAGAGGGACCTGCCTTCTCAATGATTACATTCTCAATTCTACTATTCTACTAGTGGGCGTCGTCTCTCCTGTCATTAAGATTATCTCCAGATTATCCCAGACTATGGAGCAATGCTCTTCTCCAGGCTGAGGGACTGACCACCTCAAAACTACGGCTTCAAGGGTGATTGACTGATTATATCGTATCTACTGCTTCTGCTGCCTCTATACTCGACTGAAGAAGCCTACTGTGTAGGCGAAACGTTTCGGAATAGTTACCTAACTGTTGCACGTGTATTATCAATTTGGTGGAAAGAAACCTGAGTGGACGTGAGAGGGAACAACTGTGCGTGGTGGGGGATGAACTTACACAACAGTAACAGATGAATGAGGTAAAGGACAGGAAAAGTAAAATGTTTGGGAATGTTATGTGATTTAAAGTTTAAAGGAGATTTGTACTTCGGTGATGTTTTAGACTTTTGAGAAGTAGGAATACAAAGTGACGATTTAGTTGGACGAGGTCGTGTAGAAGTAGAAACATGTGAGTGAGAAGATAAAGTAAGGGCAGTAGGAGACGACGAGGTAGAACCTGAGTCTAGGACTGCTAAAGGGTTAGACACTGACGTGACTGGAAATAGGGACTACAGAGGTGATTGTGGAAGTAGGTACTACCGAGGTTTGAGGCCGTTTAGCAACTCTGGAATAAGAAAGCCATGGGAGTCTCCCTTGAAGGCGAAGATTGGAAATCTGCCATGGCGTATCAGAAACCTTCTTTCTCTTTAAGACAGCGTATCTCTCTTTCCCTTAAAAAAACCCGAATAAGCAGGGAACACCTCTCTACAGTTAAGCGAAGTGTGAGGATGGTTGCAGGATGGACTGCTATGGTCTGCTGCACGATTCTGCCATTGACCTGCAAAAGTTTTCTGGTGGCCAAAGCGCCATTGTTGTGATGTAGGAATCAATTTTCGTACTTATAAGCGCTGTCCCGCTATATAAATAGATGGTGGAAGTTCACAGCAGTCAAAAGTTAACTAAGCTATATTACAAGGATAGCATCTCCGTCCACGGGCAGGCAATACAACAGTTTCTATTCTAAGAATCGGAAGCTCCTGGAGCTCGAGTTGCTCCATAATGACTGCATCACACGTTAGAAAGTTCCATTAAACGATGGTATGTAGAATAATAGTTTTGCAGCAAGAATTGAGGGAAATGTGTTTACGAATCGTGGAAAGATTGCGAGCTTGCTGACAGCAATTTTCAAAGAGAACATGAAATGAAATGTTTTATCCAACATGGTGAAGAAGTGAGTGCCTTGCTGATACAATGGTCTGAATAACAGTCTGAGGGAGACGTCGGTTGGATAGTGAAGAATTTAGTCCATGACATACCATGGCATAAACCTTTAGGATGTGGTGGAATGGAAGGTTCGTGGCATGAATGTGCAGCCGACAAATCTACAGCAAATGTGTGATGATATCATGTCAACATGGACCAGGATCTCTGAGGAATGTCTCCAGCACCTTGACTCCCTGCCACTGGGGAACCCTCACCCAAGAAGGGTGTACCTAATAAAGTGGCCACTGAGTATATAAAGAGTCATTTGCTATTACATCATGCTTAATATTATTTTCATGGGGGAGAGCTAAACCCGTTGGGATTATACAGCGCCTGTGGGGAGGGGAGGGGAGGGGGGGGTGAAAGGCATTCAGGCTCAATTCAGGGAACTGGAGTACGGATTCAACATCATGTTTATTAATCTCATGGATCTCGTTACTAATATACACGGTCTTTCCACTGCATATTTTATTAAAAATAATGTATCGAGTCAAGATTTTTTCCCCTCTGAACTGGTTTTAGGATTAAACCAAGATTCACCTTGAGTATTAATGTCTGGATGTTCTGACGACCAATAAAAGATAATTAGTTTCATTTCTAAAATATTCCTCGACCATTTGTGCAGAAAACATAATTCACCAACTGGTTTCCTCCAGCTGAGGTGACAGGTTAGACATTGAAATCTTTTCACGGGAGAAATTTTAGTGGAGATACACGTTAATCCGCTAATCCTTGAGCGATGATGTTAAACACGTATGATCACCATTTTGGTCCTTGAGCGATGATGTTAAACACGTATGATCACCATTTTGGTCCTTGAGCGATGATGTTAAACACGTATGATCACCATTTTGGTCCTTGAGCGATGATGTTAAACACGTATGATCACCATTTTGGTCCTTGAGCGATGATGTTAAACACGTATGATCACCATTTTGGTCCTTGAGCGATGATGTTAAACACGTATGATCACCATTTTGGTCCTTGAGCGATGATGTTAAACACGTATGATCACCATTTTGGTCCTTGAGCGATGATGTTAAACACGTATGATCACCATTTTGGTCCTTGAGCGATGATGTTAAACACGTATGATCACCATTTTGGTCCTTGAGCGATGATGTTAAACACGTATGATCACCATTTTGGTCCTTGAGCGATGATGTTAAACACGTATGATCACCATTTTGGTCCTTGAGCGATGATGTTAAACACGTATGATCACCATTTTGGTCCTTGAGCGATGATGTTAAACACGTATGATCACCATTTTGGTCCTTGAGCGATGATGTTAAACACGTATGATCACCATTTTGGTCCTTGAGTGATGATGTTAAACACGTATGATCACCATTTTGGTCCTTGAGCGATGATGTTAAACACGTATGATCACCATTTTGGTCCTTGAGCGATGATGTTAAACACGTATGATCACCATTTTGGTCCTTGAGCGATGATGTTAAACACGTATGATCACCATTTTGGTCCTTGAGCGATAATGTTAAACACGTATGATCACCATTTTGGTCCTTGAGCGATGATGTTAAACACGTATGATCACCATTTTGGTCCTTGAGCGATGATGTTAAACACGTATGATCACCATTTTGGTATGCTCTTACACTGAGGAACAGACAGCAAGACATGGGGGGAGGGAGGAGAAGGGAGAGGATTGTTATGTTGTTCATGTAGATTCGGCGGTACATTTGCTGGCCCGGTTGTTTTCCAGATGGTGACCAGGTCTTGGCTTAGGTTAGGTTAAATGTTATTTGGAATGTGTTCTGTAGTGAGATGTTGAGGGGTGTTGATGTGAGAATATTTCTTAACAGTTATTGAGAAATATGTTAGTTACCATTTTGTCCTAGGCACATGTCGATTTGACACTAGGCCTGTTGTATGTATGTATGTGAGTGTGTGTGTGTAAGGAAACACTTCGAAATGTTTCCGCCCCGTCGGGAATAGAACCCGGGCCCTCCGTGCGTGAAGCGAGAGCTTTACCACTAGGCCAACGGGTATGTGTGTGAGAGCGTGTGTGTGTGTGTGTGTGTGTGTGTGTGTGTGTGTGTGTGTACTCACCTAATTGTACTCACCTAATTGTGGTTGCAGGGGTCGAGTCTCAGCTCCTGGCCCCGCCTCTTCGCTGTCTGCTACTGGGTCTCTGCTCTCCCTGCTCCATGAGCTTTATCATACCTTGTCTTAAAACTATGTATGGTTCCTGCCTCCACTATATCTTTCTCTAGTCCATTCCACTTCCTGACTACTCTGTGGCTGAAGAAATGTTTCCTGACATCCCTTTGACTCATCTGAGTCTTCAGCTTCCAGTTGTGTCCCCTTGTTTCTGTGTTCCCTCTCTGAAACAACCTGTCACTATCTACCTTGTCAATTCCCCGCAGTATTTTGTATGTCGTTATCATGTCTCCTCTGACCCTTCTTTCCTCCAGTGTTGTTAGTCCTATTTCCTCAACCTTTCTTCATAAGACAGACCCCTGAGTTGTGGAACTAACCTTGTCGCAAACCTTTGCACTTGCTCTAGTTTCCTTACGTGCTTGACCAGGTGTGGGTTCCAGACTGGTGCTGCATATTCTAGTATGGGCCTGACGTACACGGTATACAGTGTCTTGAACGATTCCTTGTTAAGGTAACGGAACGCTAATCTAAGGTTTGCCAGACGCCCATATGCTGCCGCAGTTATCTGGTTGATGTGTGCCTCCGGAGACGTGCTAGGCGTTATACTCACTCCAAGGTCTTTCTCCTTTGCCGAGGTTTGTAGCCTTTGTCCGCCTAGCTTGTACTCTGTCAGCGGTCTTCTTTGCCCTTCTCCGATCCTCATGACTTTGCATTTGGAGGGATTGAATTCGAGAAGCCAACTGCTAGACCAGATGTCGAGCTTGTCCAGGTCTGTTTGCAGCCCTGCCTGGTCCTCTTCTGATGTGATTCTCCTCATTATTTTCACATCATCCGCGAATAGAGACACTTCTGAGTCTATCCCATCCGTCATGTCATTTACATAAACCAGGAATAACACTGGTCCTAGGACTGACCCCTGCGGTACACCACTCGTCACAGGCGCCCACTGTGATACCTCACCACGCACCATGACCCGTTGTTGCCTCCCTTTGAGGTATTCCCTGATCCATTCCAGTGCCCTTCCTGTTATACCTGCTTGTTCTTCCAACTTCTTTACTAATCTCATGTGAGGAACTGTGTCGAAGGCCTTCCTGCAGTCCAGGAAAATGCAATCAACCCACCCTTCTCTCTCCTGCCTTACCTCTGTTACTTTATCATAGAACTCTAGGAGGTTTGTTACACAGGATTTGCCTTCCCGGAATCCATGCTGTCTGGTGTTTATTATCCTGTTCCGCTCAAGGTGTTCCACCATTCTTTTCCTGATGATTTTCTCCAGGACTTTGCACACTATACATGTAAGTGACACCGGTCTATAGTTTAGTGCCTCTTTTCTGTCTCCTTTTTTAAAAATGGGGACTACGTTGGCCTTCTTCCATACCTCAGGTAGCTGCCCAGTTTCAAGGGATGTGTTGAATATTGTGGTAAGTGGCACACTCAGTACCTCAGCTCCTTCCCGAAGAACCCACGGGGAGATATTGTCCGGACCCATCGCCTTTGAGGTATCGAGGTAACTGCTTCACTTCCTCCTCAGTTGTGTGTAAGCCCTCTAGCACTTGGTACATCCCTTGTTGGTGACGAACCATGTCCTGTCTACCCAGCTGCCTTCCTTCCTCCATTGTGTGTGTGTGTGTGTGTGAGCATGTGAGATCGTGTGTGTGTGTGTGTGAGCGTGTGAGAGCGTGTGTGTACTCACCTAGTTGTGGTTGCAAGGGTCGAGTGTGTGTGTGTGTGTTTGTGTGAGCGTAAATTTTAATGAAATTAAAGGTATTGTGAATATTTTAAAAGAAAATATAGAAGTGAAAAGTTGTTGAATAAAGAGTTTTTAATGTGAAACCTATGTAGGGGGGACCCCTATACTTGGGACCTGGAGGTTGTAGAAACATACCGCAATAGGTATGAGCACCCCCGTGACGTCACATCAACTAGGTTTACCTGTTCAATCCTGTTTGGTTGGGCGTGACGTCGTGGATGAGTGACAAGTGTTGCCACAAAATATAATCTGAATATTTATTTTACTATAAATAAGGTTTATTAACAATGGATGACTAATTATAATAATTGAAATACATGATGGAATAATATATGCTTTTGAAGAAATCCCATGTAAAGTATGTTTTGTATTGTTAAAAAAATGATATTTGATGATAACAATGAGTGATAGATCTTATGTCGAATTTAGAAAATGAGTAATTGGCAACTTAAATTAAGGATTATAAAAAGCGTACCTGAGAGCCTAATTGTCTTTCGTAGCATCAAGTAGATTCATCTGGTGAATTTCTCAAGAAGATGAATATAGGTGTGTAATGGGTGTATTGGTGTGTTTCAGGAAAGTGAAATGAGTATTGTGTAATGAAATCAGGATACATGCTGGTGTAGGAGTGTATTTGTGATTTGTAATAATGTGTTGGTAATGTGAAATGTTGTGTGTTATGAAAAATTGCGTGAATAAATAAAACAAAATGAAAAGTGTATGTAGAGTTAAAACAAAGTGCGGAAAATTTGTGTTATCCTGGGTTAAGTATCGTTGGGTTGTAGCGTGTGTGTGTGTGAAGTGAGAGGGGGAGAGTGATTTGAAAGGGAGAGTGAGGTGCATGGAGGTCCAGGGGAAGGAGTGTGAGGGGTTGGGGCTTATACAATAGTGAATTTGTGACTTAGGAATTTGGTGTCTTGCCTCGCCTTGGGGTGTGTGTGTGTGTGTGTGTGTGTTAGTTACCATTTTGTCCTAGGCACATGTCAATTAGACACTAGGCCTGTTGTATATATGTGTGTGTGTATGTGTATGTAAGGAAACACTTCGAAATGTTTCTCTGCCAACGAACGCTGTGGTGGAGTGTACCCATCACCATGGTGTGTTACTCACCTATTTGTGGTTGCAGGGGTCGATTCAAAGCTCCTGGCCCCGCCTCTTCACTGCGCTACTAGGTCCTCTCCCTGCCCATGAGTTTTATCATACCTAGTCTTAAAGCTATGTATGGCCTGCCTCCACTATCGCTTCTAACTATTCCACTTCCTGACAACTCTGTGACTGAAGAAATACTTCCTAACATCTCTTTGACTCATCGAGTCTTCAACTTCCATCTTGTCCCCTTGTTTTGTGTCCCATCTCTGGAACATTTGTCTCTGTCCACTTTGTCTATTCCTCGCAGTATTTATATGTTGTTATCATGTCTCCCTAACCTCCTGTCCTCCAGTGTCGTCAGGTCGATTTCCTTAACCTTCCCTCGTAGGACAACCCTTAGCTCTGGGACTAGTCTTGTTGCAAACCTTTGCACTTTCTCGAAGTTTCTTGACGTGCTTGGCCAGGTGTGGGTTCCAAACTGGTGCTGCATACTCCAATATGGGCCTGACGTAAGTGTACAGGGTCCTGAACGATTCCTTAGTGAGATTGGAAGCTATTCTTAGGTTTGCCAGCGCCCGTATGCTGCAGCAGTTATTTGGTTGATGTGCCTCAGGAGATGTGCTGGTATTATACTCACCCCAAGATCTTTTTCTTTGAGTGAGGCTTGCAGTCTTTGGCCACCTAGACTATACTCTGTCTGCGGTCTTTTTGCCCTTCCCCATATTCATGACTTTGCATTGGAGGGTTAAATTCAAGAGCAGTTACGGGACCAGGCTTGCAGCCTGTCCAGGTCCCTTTGTAGTCCTGCCTGATCCTCGACTGATTTTATTCTTCTCATCAACTTCACATCATCTGCACGAAACAGGACATTCTGGTCTATCCTTCAAGTTATGTCATTCACATATACCACCAGTACAGGTCCTAGGACTGACCCTTGTGGAACTCACTGTCACAGGTGCCGTGTTGACAATGAAACATGTGTAATGTTTCATTGACTTGTATTTTTTGTTGAACTAGAGAAAATGTGTAATGTTTTCCCTATGTTGTATATGAAATGAGTATTGTGTAATGAAATCAGGATATATGCTGGTGTAGGTGTGTGTGTGTGATTTGTAATTTAGAGATGGTAATGTGAAATGTTGTGGGTTGTGAGTGAAATCCTTATTTGTATTACGAAAAATTGTGTGAATATTATAAGTAAACAAAATGAAAAGTGTATGTAGAGTTAAAAACGAAGTGAGGAAAATTTATGTTATCCTGGGTTAAGTATTGTTGGGTTGTAGCGTGTGAGGTGAGAGTGAGGTGCAGGGGAGGTCCAGGGGAAGGAGTGTGAGGGGTTGGGGCTTGTACAATAGTGAAATTGTGACTTAGGAATTTGTTGTCTTGTCTCTCCTTGATGTGTGTGTGTGTACGCACCTAGTTGTACTCACCTAGTTGTGGTTGCAGGGGTTGATTCATAGCACCTGGCCCCGCCTCTTCACTGGCCGCTACTCGGTCACTCTATCCGCTCCATGAGCTTTATCATACCTCTCCTTAAAGCTATGCATGGATCCTGCCTCCACTACATCACTTCCCAGACTATTCCACTTCCTGACAACTCTGTGACTGAAGAAATACTTCTTAACATCCCTGTGATTCATCTGAGTCTTCAACTTCCAACTGTGACCTCTTGTTGCTGTGTCCCATCTCTGGAACATTCTGTCTCTGTCCACCTTGTCGATTCCTCTCAGTATTTTATATGTCGTTATCATATCCCCTCTATCTCTCCTGTCTTCCAGTGTCGTCAGGTCGATTTCTCGTAACCTCTCCTCGTAGGACATACCCCTTAGTTCCGGGACTTGTCTTGTTGCAAACCTTTGCACTTTCTCTAGTTTCCTTACATGCTTGGCTAGGTGAGGGTTCCAAACTGGCGCTGCATACTCTAGTATGGGCCTAACGTACACAGTGTACAGGGTCCTGAATGACTCCTTATTAAGATATCGGAATGCTGTTCTTGGGTTTGCCAGGCGTCCATATGCTGCAGCAGTTATTTGGTTGATGTGCGCCTCAGGAGATGTGCCCGGTGTTATACTCACCCCAAGATCCTTTTCCTTGAGTGAGGTTTGTAGGCTCTGGCCTCCTAATCTATACTCCGTCTGTGGTCTTCTTTGACCTTCCCCAATCTTCATGACATTGCACTTGGTGTGTGTGTATGTGTGTTGTGGTTGAACTAGAGAATATTTTAGTCGTATTCGCGAAATTGAGGTCTTATTTCGTGATATGTAAAAAAATTATGAAGTAGAGAAAATGTGTAATGTTTTCCCTATGTTGTATGTGAAATGTAGTGAAATGAATTATCGAAAATGTGTGTGAAATTTGTTGTATTTGTTGTTATTAACCTGCAGCGCTGTATAACCCCTGTGGTTTAGCGCTTCTACTTGATTATAATAATAATAATAATAATTTGTTGTTATTAACGAAAGAGAGGAAAATTGTAAGGTAATGTATTGTATTGTATATGAAAATGTATTGTATTAAATATATTGAATTGTATATGAAAATGTATTGTATTAAATATATTGAATTGTATATGAAATTTGTTGTATTTGTTGTTATTAATGAAAGAGTGGAAAATGAAATGTATATGAAATTTGTTGAACTGTAATGTTTCCCTTTGTTGATATGAAAGTGTGGAAAATTGTAATAAAGGATGAAAAAATGTGTTTGTCATTAATCACTTGAGAAAATTTGTTGTATTACCAGAAAATTGTGTGTAACAAACAAATGTTGAAAAAATTATGTAATGATTCACCTCTGATTTATAAACATATTCAAGGGGAAAAAATGTGTTAGCCATGGTATACATGCCACTTGGTGGTAAAACCTTACCAGGAACTCTAAAAGGTGGGAAAACACTTACCTCTTAAACCCCATAGGGAAAACTTCAACAATTATGCTTACTTCTTGATTGAAGTTAATAACATAGTGGTGTTTACCTGAGATCCAGGAAATAAAAATGCCCTTATGAATAAGACAATATTAAGTCTAAATTTGTTTACCTTGATTGAATATGTCAGTTGAGATCCAGGAGATAAATCTAAGGAAGACGAAGCATCCTCCGAGATATAACAATAATGGGTAACCCTCTAAAATCTGGCAATATTCTCGAAAAGTGTGAAAAATTGGTTCTTAAAGGCTAGTGGGGTGAAGTCAAATATTTTTCTTTGTGTTATTGATATCGAGAAAATACTCTGATCCCCATAGGGGAACCTTCAATCTTTTTGTATTTATTACCGATATCGAGAAAATGAAATTCGAAAAAATCGAAAAAACGAAAATTCGAGGAGTGGCGGCGAGCCAGGAGAATGAGAAGGGAATGAGGGTGAGAGTGGGGGGTCTCAAAAAGGGGTGGGTGAAAAGGAGGTTCTCGAAAAATTGGGGGGTAAGGGGGAGGTTCACTCAAAATTTGGAGGGGGGGGGCCACCATTATGAGCCACTCTGGCATGAGCCATACAGGCATAAATTGCACTACTACATAGTATTTAGCTAAATAGCCTGTATCGTAAAACATGGGACAGGCGTTACAACACATTAATATGAAACCCAGATGGGGAGTATTTTTTTTTTTTTGTATTATTGAACGTCCTAATAACTCCTTTTTGACCGATGAATTATTATATAATAGTGCACGTATTCTATTATAGTTCACTTATTGGCACTGATTTTAATGTTTAACATAATATCTGATAGTCAGGCTATGTTAATATTAGAGCCCATTTTATATAAATAATACTCTACACGTGTATGGAGAGTAAGTTCAAAACTATTTGCTGTTCTAGCCCTCGTCTCCATATTGGGTTTGGGAGGCAGAATTTCCTGCTGTCACCATCGCGGGAGAATATGGTGTCAGTGACACCTCTCTCAAATTCTGCAGGATTCTTTTACGGTTGTCCACTTCCATTAGTAAGTTGTTTAAAGAATTAATTGCACTCATCTATAACTTCTCAGTAATTAATTCCTATAGGATAAATTTATTGGAAACGTGACGAAGAACCCAGGACCAAAACATTTCCAATAAACATGTCCTAAGTGACTGCATTTTGTGTCGGTATCACATACTTTCGTACTGCAAATATGTGTTCTTTGTGATTTTGACTCAATTTCAGCTCCTTATTTTGGGGAGCGAAGATGGGAATTAAATCCAATGTGCTGAATAATTAGAGTTTAGGATTATCCTTAAGTCACACATAGACTGATAGTTTTTCTTTAAACTAGTATGATGTCTACGTAAGCCACCGGCTGGGTAAACGGCAACAGCTTGGTTGAACAAATAATCAACAAGGAAGCCTGGCTAAAAGCCAGGCTACGGGAGCAGAAAAAAAACATCGAATCATATCACTAGAATGTTACTTGATTTACTGTCGTCTTCATTCTTTTATCTCATCACTTCCCAAGACTCAACTGTCAATCTTGATCATATCTCCAGCAATCAAGGAGTTAAATACAGATGGAGGAAACTTATTCTCAACCCTTAACACAGAGATAACAATATTAACCACTTGAATCAATGGTATAAGAATTTTTTTTTTTTTTTATATTTTATTTGAAACATATTTCAACATACATAATATTACAAAATCCAACCACCACCATAACACTCGTCTGAACATGAGGCAATCTCACAAAACTAAATACAACCTTGTCCTCCAATAACATAATGTACAATCAACATTAAACATCAGTATGAAGGAATGCAGGAGACTTAAGCAAAAAATATTCATAAGGATCACACACACCATACAAACAACCAACACAGAGGTGGCCAACCCTTACGCCTTCCCATGATCCCCACCCGAAAACCAAAAACAAACCTCAACCTAAGCCTATCCCGAAGAACCAACCCCTCCGGAACACACAGCCTCACCCCCCTCCTACTGTCGCCCGTCCAACTCGTAAGAAGTCGACCGTCATCACCCACCCCGCCAACCCCCCTAATACACAAACACATACGTGACCCTACCATACCTAACACAAACACTCGGCCCTCCCCCAGTCGCAGAAAAAAGCCCCCCAACAACCCCTATAATAACCCCCACTGTTAGATTTCTGTAAGCCAGACTAAACTTCTCATCCCAACCACCCCCATACACCAGCCTGTTTCTACACTTTGTACGATACATTCTTGCAGCCAGAGCCCTGATCCTTTCCTGGGCCCCCACCTCCCACAAACACCAAGACCCACACACGAAATCTACCACACAATACATGAGACCTCTCCTGGCACCACCTACCAATCCACCGAAGTCCAGGAAAAGGGCTCTCAACACCTGAGTCCCTCCCCCAGCTTGCGTACCACCCCCATCCATTCCTCACCGGACCCAAAGCCTCACAGAAATAAATCGCGTGCAGCGCCGTCTCCCCATGCCACACCTCTCACATCTACCGCCCTTTACCAACCCCATATTGTATAACACCCCCCCTGAAGCGACCGTCCCAAGCAAGAATCTGTACATTTTTTCCCCGATCCTCGCACGTAACCTGAGTCCCCAAAATCCTCCAAATCGTACCAATCGTATCCCGGGGAAAAACCGCCACACCCTTCTACCGACCCCCTCACAAAACCCATCATCTGCTTCACCTTCAACTTTTGCGGTTCCACCATGACCAAAAAATTTTCCCAACAAATCTCTACAGTAGCAATCCCCTTTTCCTCCACCACTCCTGCACCTCCCGCAACACCCCACCACCCCATCCCTCCCCTCTCCGCAAACCCCTCTCCTCACCAGGCAACGTTTCACATACATACAAACCAGCCGCCCAACCATATTAACCCCAAAACCCTCCCTCCCAACCCCATTCCAAACCCACATCCTTCCTCAACCAATGCCTCCCTTTCGCCCAGATATACTTGAAGACCCTAGTTCAATCTCATTTACATCCGCCCTCAACAGAGGGTACACACCAGCTACATACCAAATCCTACTGTAGACTAACGTATTCACAGCTATAACTCTGCCTCAAGGAAGATCACTCGGTCTCCACGCTTGCATACACATCTTTACCCGGTGACCACCCTACCCGAATTACCTCCCCTTGTCTGATACCTGTCTCGCATGTACACAATACCACAAATAGTGATGCTATCCACCACCACCCAACCATGGCCCTGACCCAACCCCCCCCACCCATGATCCCACCTCCAACAATTTAGATTTCTACTATTCACACTCATCCCTGTTGCCCCACAAAATATCCGTAAACACCTTCAACCGTCTCCAACCCAACCTCACTTCCCAAGAGCACTGTCGTGTCATCCACGTAACCCACGATGCCCTCTATCCCACCGCCCCTACTTACAAGCCCACTGGCACACAAAATTCAATGATGATCTAGTGCCATTATTGAGACTGTACTCACAGATCGAGTGGGCAGAAAATGATCCACAGCTTCACAATTAACATGCAGCAGCTAGGAGGATTAGTAAAGCATACCGTGAATTTAGAACCCCAGACCTACTCAGAACGTTCCAAGCTGCACTATGTTATTAGCAAGGAATAAAAATCAAGAACTTAGGCAACAGGAATGGGAACAGTTTGTTAGTGGGTTAAACAGGTCTCACCCTTTTAAGTTTGGCATGGAAAGGTATAAATAAAATAACCAGAAAAAGACTGGTAATGTTGCTCATCCCTTCTTCTGAAAAGCATATGACCTCATAAATAACTGGTCCAAAACTTCCAGGCTTGAAAACCTTCCATCTTATATTAGAAAACTAAAGTGCTTCTGAAGAAAGGTTGAAATTGATTAATTTTATGATCCAAAATATTGATGAGAGTGACTGCCTCTTCACCTGAGTATGAATTAGATAATGTAGATGAATGGTTCAGAGAACGACAAGTTATAAATTAGACACATATGCAACATTTTGGGTATCTTTATTGAGGAAACGTTTCGCCACACAGTGGCTTCATCAGTCCAATACAAAGTAGAAAGGTGTAAGGAGAGTAGGAGTTTTGAGGTAATCAGTCCCTCGGCCTGGAGTCGATGTGTTCAGTCCATCAATCTTGTAGAAAGTACAGCATATGAATTAGATAATGCATTATCTAAAGCTCGATCAACTGCTCCTGGAGAGGATGGTATAACTTATATCCTCAGAACTCTAAAGCAGGTCCTTGATAACCCTTGTTTGCACTGTATAATCTCAGTTACATCGAGGGTGTTCTTCCTACTTCCTGACCAAAGTCTCATTGTGCCTATCCCTAAGCCCCAACAGCCTGATACATTTAAAACCAATCTAGTTAGCTAGTTGTATTTGTAAAACTTTTGAAAGAATGATACTTAAGAGACTGTACTTCAGAATCAGACGCCAACTTTTCCCTCGTCTCTATGGGTCCATGAAAGGTAAAAGCGTGAAGAATTGTATTTCCACCTTTTTCACTGCACACACTTACTAGTTTTACCCATTTCATGATCTAAAATCTGATTTGATATCGCAAAAAACAACCGTTATACTACACGAACTAGCTTAAAAGGAATATTGGTGGTAACCTACTCTGCTGGATAATAAGATACCTTTAAATAGAGTATTCTTGTCCTCTACCAAGGCTTTAGAAGGAATGAAGAAATGTCCCTAGGTACACCGCAGGGAGGAGTTCCCCGCTCCCATGCTATTTAATGTTCTGATTAATGGCCCCTAAATGCCCCTTTCCTGCCTCACCTAAACATACAGCTAAAGCTATGCTGATGACATCATGATCCACAAACAGGGCATAAAAAGATGAGTACCATTCGTAATAAAAGTTCAATCGATTATGCCTCATAATATCTTCCTAAAACAAAGATATTAACAAGCAAACGACATCCCCCACCCATCTGTTTTCAGGGTGAAAAAAATTAGCTAGTTAAATCTACAGATACCTTGGTGAAGATGTACCCTTTAATAAATCCACTATCCCCCAACTAAATAAGAAATGCAAAGATACCTAAATGTTTCAAAGCTGTTGTTGGATACAATCCCAACTAGGTGGTGAGAACAGAAATGATTAATAGTTTTGGGTTTTAATTTATTATGCTGCCCGATGATATTAGTGGGGAAATTTCTCCGCCCTTGGGGGTTAAGAAATGAAGTTTTAGAATTTTTTGGCTGCCCAAACCAAAGGTTCTTAATATGAGGAAGGAGCTTGGGGTTTGTATCTATGGATTATTGAGACTAACACTGTACCTTTTGGTTAAGAAATGAACCAGACCGTGACTATAAATTTACTAAATGCGAAGAAATACACACGATCAAAGGGTTGGAAAACATGCAATTATATTAATTTTAAACCTTTTGAACTGTATCACTGAGAAACAAGACATTTCCCCTCCATGGAAGATGTGTTAAATATCACATACCTGCAACCCCCCCCAAAAATTCTTTTTATAATCCTTCCTTAAATCACTTGAAATGCTACTGCCAAGAATAAATTTCCCTAGTTGGTAGAAAATTATCACAAGGAAATAATATGGTTCTGGGATGACTTTGGAGGGGGTCTCCTTTGTTTCCACCTCTTTGTTAAGAAGAAAAAATTTGTTGAGTTGGGGATAAAACAACAACGGACTCCTGAAACTGAATTGTTTAATCCAAAACGCTAAAATAATTTAACACGTGTTGACTCCATCAAAACTGATTTCATCATGGGCTTTCCCACATAATGATTTAAAAAAAATGCTCAGGGGTTCCCATCCCTTGGATTACCCTTCATGATAAAGTTGATATGTTAGCCAAGAACGAGAATGTAGAATATAATTTTGGATATCTTTCAGTTTTAGAATAATATTAAAGAAGTAAAAATGAAAATGAATGTTTTTGGGGAAGAAGAAATCTGAGGATTATAACCCACTATGAAAAGAATAGAAAGATGTTTTGGAAACTTAAGGAAAGACTGACTGATGGGGGGCCAGGCAGGCTTTTTAAATACTTTTTAATTTGGGGAATGTGATCAAACCAAATAAAATTTTTTGTCGGGCCTATGGCCGACCCAAAGGAATAAAAAAATATACAGTATAATAACCGGAATGCAAATATTTTGAATAAAAAAGTTTTAAAAATACTAAAAATTTCCAAATTTTTGAAAAAGATATGTAATGTATATAAACAAATTCTCCTTTAACCCTTTTGGGGCCTAGTTCCGGGGGCCTTTTGTATCCAAGCTTTTTCCCCCGTCCACAGGATGGAAGGGGGCAAAAAACGCCACCGGTGAAAAAATCACGTCGAAACCATGAGTTGGTTTTCAGCCAGTTACTTTTTTTAGGGCTGCAAGGAAATAAGTTTTTTCGCCCCAACCGGCAACCACCATTGGGTTATCATTCAACTTGAAAGCAACTTTTGCCCAATTCAAAAGAGCCGTTATCCGGAAAGCGTATCTGAGCACCCCCACGTCAAATTGATTTTCATTTTTTTTAATGAAAAAAATTTCCACATCTGTTTTTTTTTTTTGAAAAAAACGAAACTAGCAACCAAAGATTCCTAGTCCTTCAATCAGGCATACCCAATGGGGTTTTAGCTACTACATCTTGCCAACTACGAATCCTAAACCAAGGGGGTCATGAAGGAAAGGTTTCATTGCATTTTGTAGACCCAGATAAGAACAACTATTTTGTTTGATCACAAGGTTCCAGCAGGAACTGTGTTTAA
>WNWK01018949.1:20000-38843 GCA_009830355.1 Cherax destructor | reverse complement strand
AGCTTTATCAAACCTAGTCTTAAAACTATGTATGGTTCCTGCCTCCACTATGTCGCTTTCTAAGCTATTCCACTTCCTGACAACTCTATGACTGAAGAAATACTTCCTAACATCCCTTTGACTCATAGGAGTCTTCAACTTCCAATTATGACCCCTTGTTTCTGTGTCCCCTCTCTGGAACATCTTGTCTCTGTCCACCTTATCTATTCCTCGCAGTATTTTATATGTTGTTATCATGTCTCCCCTAACCCTCCCCTAACCTCCTGTGTGTGTGTGTGTGTGTGTGTGTGTGTGTGGGGAACTATATGTGTGTGGATTTATTGTGTGAAAAGTAGTGGTGAAATTGTGTTATGGTGTATGAGTGGTATGTGAGGTCTGCGAGTAACACGTAGTCTACAGTGCTCCTCTACCTGGCCTGACCTGACACACCTGATCTACCAGTTAATGTATTCTATGATTCACCTGTGTGTGTGTGTGTCTGTGTGTGAGTGTGTGTGTGTGTGTGTGTGTGAGTGTGTGTGTGTGTGTGTGTGTGTCTGTGTGTGAGTGTGTGTGTGTGTGTGTGTCTGTGTGTGAGTGTGTGTGTGTGTATGAGTGTGTCTGTGTGTGGTGTGTGTGTGTGTGTGTGTGTCTGTGTGTGTGAGTGTGTGTGGTGTGTGTGTGTGTGTGTGTGTGTGAGTGTGTGTGTGTGTGGTGTGTGTGTGAGTGTGTGTGTGTGTCTGTGTGTGAGTGTGTGTATGTATGTGTGTGTGTGTGTGTGTGTGTGTGTGTGTGTGTCTGTGTGTGTGTGTGTGTGTGTGTGTGAGTGTGTGTGTGTGTGTGTGTGTGTACTCACCTAATTGTACTCACCTAATTGTGTTGCAGGGTCGAGACTCAGCTCCTGGCCCCGCCTCTTCGCTGTCTGCTACTGGGTCTCTGCTCTCCCTGCTCCATGAGCTTTATCATACCTTGTCTTAAAACTATGTATGGTTCCTGCCTCCACTATATCATTCTCTAGTCCATTCCACTTCCTGACTACTCTGTGGCTGAAGAAATGTTTCCTGACATCCCTTTGACTCATCTGAGTCTTCAGCTTCCAGTTGTGTCCCCTTGTTTCTGTGTTCCCTCTCTGAAACAACCTGTCACTATCTACCTTTTCAATTCCCGCAGTATTTTGTATGTCGTTATCATGTCTCCTCTGACCCTTCTTTCCTCCAGTGTTGTTAGTCCTATTTCCCTCAGCCTTTCTTCATAAGACAGACCCCTGAGTTGTGGAACTAACCTTGTCGCAAACCTTTGCACTTTCTCTAGTTTCTTGACGTGCTTGACCAGGTGTGGGTTCCAGACTGGTGCTGCATACTCTAGTATGGGCCTGACGTATACGGTATACAGTGTCTTGAACGATTCCTTGTTAAGGTAACGGAACGCTAATCTTAAGTTTGCCAGTCGCCCATATGCTGCCGCGGTTATCTGGTTGATGTGTGCTTCCGGAGACGTGCTTGGTGTTATACTCACCCCAAGGTCTTTCTCCTTTGTTGAGGTTTGTAGCCTTTGTCCACCTAGCCTGTACTCTGTCAGCGGTCTTCTTTGCCCTTCTCCGATCTTCATGACTTTGCATTTGGTGGGGTTAAATTCGAGAAGCCAGTTGCTAGACCAGATGTCAAGCTTGTCCAGGTCACTTTGTGTGTGTGAGTGTGTGTGTTTGTGTGTGTGTGTGTGTGTGTGTGTGTGTGTGTGTGTCTGTGTGTGAGTGTGTGTGTGTGTGTGTGTGTGTGTGTGTGAGTGTGTGTGTGTGTGTGTGTCTGTGTGTGAGTGTGTGTGTGTTGTGTGTGTGTGTGTGTGTGTGTGTCTGTGTGTGTGTGTGTGTGTGTGTGTGTGTGTGTGTGTGTGTGTCTGTGTGTGAGTGTGTGTGCGTGTGTGTGTGTGTGTGTGTGTGAGTGTGTGTGTGTGTGTGTGTGTGTGTGTGTGTCGTGTGTGAGTGTGTGTGTGTGTGTGTGTGTGTGTGTGTGTGTGTGTGTGTGTGTGTCTGTGTGTGAGTGTGTGTGTGTGTTGTGTGTGTGTGTGTGTGTGTGTGTCTGTGTGTGAGATGTGTGTGTGTGTGTGTGTGTGTGTGTCTGTGTGTGAGTGTGTGTGTGTGTTGTGTGTGTGTGTGTGTGAGTGTGTGTGTGTGTGTGTGTCTGTGTGTGTGTCGTGTGTGTGTGTGTGTGTCTGTGTGTGAGTGTGTGTGTGTGTGTGTGTGTGTGAGTGTGTGTGTGTTGTGTGTGTGTGTGTGTGTGTGTGTGTGTGGTGTCGTGATGTGTGTGAATGTGTGTGTGTGTGTGTGTGTGTGTTTTGTGTGTGTGTGTGTGAGTGTGTGTGTTTGTGGGGAACTCTCACAATCGTGATATTTTAAGCAAATATGTAATATTAATATTATAAAAAGTATCGTCATATATCGGGTGTTTTTAACCGATACCGATGCCATAAAAATGCCCGATATTCATACTTTGGTATCTCCCCTACTTTAAATAAGATCACAGTAACAGGAGCCCCGCACATAGCGAGGCTCCGCTCCCCAACTCCAATATTCTCCCAGGACCACAGTCCCAGGACCACAGTCTCAGAACCACAGGTTTAGAAAAGAAGTTGATGGAATAACGAATAAATGTGAGGAGTGGCATGGAAGAATCAATGAGACGTCCCCAGACATCATAGCAGTCACAGAAACAAAACTCACTGAGGCAGTAACAGACGCAATCTTCCCACCGGGATATCAGATCCTGAGGAAAGATAGAAGGAACAGAGGGGGAGGAGGGGTTGCACTACTCATTAAAAACCGATGGAGATTTGAGGAAATGGAAGGTATGGACGAGATTGGAGAAAGGGATTACATAGTAGGTACAATTCAGTCTGGTGAACATAAGGTAGTCATTGCAGTGATGAATAACCCACCACAGAACTGCAGGAGGCCAAAATAGGAATATGAAGAGAGCAACAGAGCAATGAACACACTAGCACCAACATGTTAAGGACACTACCAGAGAGAGAGGGGAAGATGAACCAGCAAGATTGGACCTCGTTTTCACCCTGAGCAGCTCTGACATTGATGTCATCACACATGAGAGGCCCCTTGGTGCTAGTGATCACGTGGTTCGGAACTTTGAATACATAGTAGTGTTACAAGTGGAGAAGGTAACAGGAGTTGAAATGGGAAAAGCCAAACTATAAAAGGGGGGACTACACAGGTATGAGGAACTTCCTGCAGGAGGTTCAGTTGGACAGAGAATTGGTAGGAAAGTCAGTAAACGAAATGATGGAATACGTAACAATAAAATGCAAGGAGGCAGAGGAAACATTTGTTCCCAAGGGAAACAGGAATAATGGGAAGACCAGAATGAGCCCTTGGTTTACCCGAAGGTGGTAGGGAGGCAAAAACTAAGTGCACTAGAGAATGGAAAAGTACAGAAGGTAAAGAACCCAGCAAAATAAGGAGATCAGTAGAAGAGCTAGAAGCAAGTATGCACAGATAAGGAGGGAGGGCTCAGCGACAGTACGAAAACAACATAGCATCGAAAGTCAAGTCTGACCCGAAGCTGTTGTATAGCCACATCAGGAGGAAAACAACAGTCAAGGACCAGGTAATCAGGCTGAGGAAAGAAGGTGGGGAGTTCACAAAAAAACGACCAAGAGGTATGTGAGGAGCTCAACATGAGATTTAAAGAAGTATTTACAGAGGAGACAGGAAGGACTCCAGGAATTCAGAATAGGGAGGTATACCAACAAGTGTTGGATGAAATACACACAACCGAGAAGGGGGTGATGAAGCTGCTATGTGAACTTGATAATTCAAAGGTGAGACCAGACAACGTCTCTCATTGGGTCCTTAGAGAGGGAGCACAGATGCTGTGTGTGCCACTAACAAAAATCTTCAACACTTCCATTGAAACTGGGCAACTACCTGTGGTATGGAAGATGGCAAATGTAGTCCCAAATTTTAAGAAAGGAGACAGATACGAGGCATTAAACTACAGACCTTTGTCACTGACGTGTATTGTATGGAAAGTCATGAAGAAGATCATCATGGTCCTCAGACATTAAAACCTAACAAATCCCCAGGCCCTGATGAATTGTTTGCAAGGGTTTTAAAGGAATGTAAAGAGGAACTTAGCAAACCTTTGGCTAATCTTTTCAATATATTACTACAAACTGGCATAGTGCCTGACAAGTGGAAAATGGCAAATGTAATACCTATTTACAAGGCAGGTGACAGGTCCTTAGCTTCGAACTATAGACCAATAAGCCTTACCTCCATAGTGGGAAAATTTAAGGAATCAATAATTGCCGAGACAATTCGTAGCCATCTTGAAAGGCAAAAATTGATTAATGAATCTCAACACAGTTTTACTAAGGGGCGTTCCTGTCTTACGAATTTACTAACTTTTTTCACTAAGGTGTTTGAGGAGGTCGATCATGGTAATGAATATGATATTGTGTATATGGACTACAGTAAGGCTTTCGATAGAGTTCCACATCAGAGACTATTGAGGAAACTTAAGGCACACGGAATATGAGAAAAAAATTTCCTGGGTAGAGGCATGATTGACAAATAGGCAGCAGAGAATTCGCATAAATGGGGAGAAATCAGAATGGGGGCACGTCACAAGCGGTGTTCCACAGGGGTCAGTGTTGGGCCCCTTGTTGTTCACAATTTACATAAACGACATAGATGAGGGAATAAATAGCGACAAAAGCAAATATGCTGATGACACCAAAATAGGCCGTCCAATTCATGCTAATGAGAACATTAGAGCACTCCAGGATGATTTGAATAGACTGATGCAGTGGTCGGAGAAGTGGCAGATGCAGTTTAATATAGAAAAATGCAAAGTTCTAAATGTTGGAGAGGACAATAACCATGCCACATTTAAACTGAATAATGTAGATTTTAATACTACTGATTGCGGAAAGGATTTAGGAGTTCTGGTTAGCAGTAATCTGAAACCTAGACAACAGTGCATAAGTGTTCGCAATAAAGCTAACAGAATCCTTGGCTTCATATCAAGAAGTATAAATAATAGAAGTCATCAGGTTGTTCTTCAACTCTATATATCCTTGGTTTGGCCTCATTTAGATTATACTGCTCAGTTCTGGTCACCGTATTACAGAATGCATGTAAATGCACTGGAAAACGTACAGAGGAGGATGACAAAGTTGATACCATGTATCAGAAATCTTCCCTCTGAGGATAGACTGAGGGCCCTGAATCGCACTCTCTAGAAAGGCGTAGAATTAGGTGTATAAATGGAAAACAGGAATAAATAAAGGGGACGTAAATAGCTTGCTGAAAATATCCAGCCAAGACAGGACTCGCAGCAATGGTTTCAAGTTGGAAAGTTCAGATTCAGGAGGGATATAGGAAAGCACTGGTTTGGTAATAGAGTTGTGGATGAGTGGAACAAACTCCCGAGTACCGTCATAGAAGCTGGGACGTTGTGTAGTTTTAAAAATAGGTTAGATAAATACATGAGTGGGTGTGGGTGGGTGTGAGTTGGACCTGACTAGCTTGTCCTACTATGTCTTATTAAGTGCTCCTTCCTTAAGTGGAAGTGACCTGACTAGGTGGGTCATTGGTCTAAGCCGGGGAGTGACATGGACCTGCCTCGCATGGGTCAGTAGGCCTGCTGCAGTGTTCTTTCTTTCTTATATTCTTAAGTAGACGGAGGGTCGAGTCTTCAACACGTCTTGCTCTGAATGATATCAATTGAGCTCTACTGGGCACCTCTCTGCCTTTGGGTCTTTGTATCTGTAATGTTTACCTTCCTGGTTGCCCTGCCTCGCCCATTCAACCTTCCTGGTTGTCCTGCTTCGCCCACTCATCCTTCCTGGTTGTAATGCCTCACCCAATCAACCTTCCTGGTTGTAATGCCTCGCCCACTCACTCAACCTTCCTGGTTGTAATGCCTCCCCCACTCAACCTTCCTGGTTGTCCTGCCTCGCCTACTCAACCTTTCTGGTTGTAATGCCTCACCCAATCAACCTTCCTGGTTGTAATGCCTCGCCCACTCAACCTTCCTGGTTGTAATGCCTCGCCCACTCAACCTTCCTGGTTGTAATGCCTCGCCCACTCAACCTTTCTGGTTGTAATGCCTCGCCCACTCAACCTTCCTGGTTGTCCTGCTTCGCCCAATCAACCTTCCTGGTTGTAATGCCTCACCCAATTAACCTTCCTGGTTGTAATGCCTCACCCAATCAACCTTCCTGGTTGTAATGCCTCGCCCACTCAACCTTCCTGGTTGTCCTGCCTCGCCTACTCAACCTTCCTGGTTGTAATGCCTCACCCAATCAACCTTCCTGGTTGTAATGCCTCGCCCACTCAACCTTCCTGGTTGTAATGCCTCGCCCACTCAACCTTCCTGGTTGTCCTGCTTCGTCCACTCAACCTTCCTGGTTGTCCTGCTTCGCCCACTCATCCTTCCTGGTTGTAATGCCTCACCCACTCAACCTTCCTGGTTGTAATGCCTCGCCCACTCAACCTTCCTGGTTGTCCTGCTTCGTCCACTCAACCTTCCTGGTTGTCCTGCTTCGTCCACTCAAAATCCTGGTTGTCCTGCTTCGCCCACTCATCCTTCCTGGTTGTAATGCCTCACCTACTCAACCTTCCTGGTTGTAATGCCTCGATCACTCAACCTTCCTGGTTGTCCTGCCTCGCCTACTCAACCTTCCTGGTTGTCCTGCTTCGTCCACTCAACCTTCCTGGTTGTCCTGCTTCGTCCACTCAACCTTCCTGGTTGTCCTGCTTCGTCCACTCAACCTTCCTGGTTGTCCTGCTTCGCTCACTCATCCTTCCTGGTTGTAATGCCTCACCCAATCAACCTTCCTGGTTGTAATGCCTCCCCCACTCAACCTTCCTGGTTGTAATGTCTCGCCCACTCAACCTTCCTGGTTGTCCTGCCTCGCCTACTCAACCTTCCTGGTTGTCCTGCTTCGTCCACTCAACCTTCCTGGTTGTCCTGCTTCGGCCACTCAACATTCCTGGTTGTCCTGCTTTGCCCACTCAACCTTCCTGGTTGTCCTGCTTCAGCCACTCAACCTTCCTGGTTGTCCTGCTTCGGCCACTCAACCTTCCTGGTTGTCCTGCTTCGGCCACTCAACCTTCCTGGTTGTCCTCCTTCGGCCACTCAACCTTCCTGGTTGTTCTGCTTCGCCCACTCAACTTTAGACAAGTGGATCCTTGCTATTTACGTATTCTTTTTTGGCGTGATGACGGACTTCACAAGAGTCTCAAGTGTTTTGTCAGCTAATTTCCTCTTCTCTTAAGTGCTTCCTAAACATTTCATCAATCACTTAATAATGTGACTGTCAGGTATATATATATATATATATATATATATATATATATATATATATATATATATATATATATATATATATATATATATATATATATATATATATATATGTCGTGCCGATTAGGTAAAACTGGTCAATTAGCAAGAACTCATCTAAAATTAAGTCCTTTCTAAAAAAATTCTTATAAGTTTAAAGATATATTTTTCATTTACGTTAATGTAAAAATTTATAATTTTGTACCAAGAGAAACTTTGAAAACCTACCTAACCTTATTACAACAAGCGCAATTTATTTTAGCCTAACCCAACTAAATATATTTTAGATACGTTAACATTAATTTAATAATAAAGAAACACAATGAAATATATTTTTTTCGTTATGTTCAGAATGATTTTGGCGAAATTATTGCATACACAAATTTTCACTTGTCTTATATTGCAAGGTGAGCGTTGCTATTTAAGCCAAAATCGCAAGTTTTACCTAATCGGCACGATATATATATATATATATATATATATATATATATATATATATATATATATATATATATATATATATATATATATATATATATATATATATATATATATATATATATATATATATATATAACCTCTCCTCAGCTCTCTGGATAACAGTTTTTGTAATCCCACACTTCCTCCTAATTTCCAAACTACAGATTCTCTGCATTATATTCACACCACACATTGCTCTCAGACATGACATCTCCACTGCCTCCAGCCTTCTCCTTGTTGCAACATTCACAACCCATGCCTTACACCCAAACAAGAGCGTTGGTATAACTATACTTTCATACACTCCCCTCTTTGCTTTCATGGATAAAGTTATCTGTCTCCACAAGCTCCTCAGTGCACCACTCACCTATATATATATATATATATATATAGAGAGAGAGAGAGAGAGAGAGAGAGAGAGAGAGAGAGACCGTCGTTTAACACGGTAGTAGTTATATTCCTGAAAACGCCGTGTCAGACGAAATCGTGTTAGACAAACGGAAGAACTTAGAAGAAATATAGAGTTACGTTCCAGGGAGCCCCAAAAAAACAAACAACTTTTTTTTTTAGACCTCCAGATCTTACAAAAATAAAAGAAATATGTAATTGTAGTTCATTGTCGTGATGTATTATGTTGTTTTTACTGCTTAAGTTTACAAATCCAACAGAAATAATAGTATTTCTTACCTTAAATTGTGGATGCTGGTGTTTGTGGATGATTGTGAAGAGAATATGAGTTATGCTGTGGCCCTACTGGGCTGAGGTGGATGGTAGAGGTTCTGGTACTGAAGTCGATGGTTGTACTGGTGTGTGCATAAATTCTATAATGGATTTCTGTTCTATTTTACCCTGCAGTACATTATACAACTGACGGTAAGGCATCAGCTGCTCTAGACACAGTTTCATGGTCCTCTTCAGTGAAAAAGTCTAACTTTAAGTCATTCAGTAAATGAGTCAATTCATTCAGTCAGTCAAGTCATTCAGTAAGTCAGTCAAGTCAGTAAGTCAGTCAAGTCAGTAAGTCATTCAGTTAAGTCAGTAAGTCAAATCAGTAAGTCATTCAGTTAAGTCAGTAAGTCATTCAGTCAAGTCAGTAAGTTATTCAGTCTAGTCAGTAAATTAGTAAGTCAAGTCAGTAAGTCATTCAGTCAAGTCAGTAAGTCAGTCAAGTCAATAAGTTATTCAGTCAAGTCAGTAAGTCAGTCAAGTCAGGTGGATGGTGGGGTGGGGGTGTAGGGGGATGGCGGTAGGTTTTTCCCTTTGACTCAATGGTGTGACCGGGCGACCACACGCTCAAATTGTTTTCCCTCCCGCAACCGTGTTAAATTATATGACGTGTTAAACAAAAATATGTCCTACAAGACGTTCAGTGGGAGAGAGAATTGGCAGGAAAACCAGTAAAAGAAATGATGGACTATGTGACAACAAAATGCAAGGAGGCAGAGGAGAGGTTTGTTCCCAAAGGAAACAGAAATAATGGGAAGACCGGAACGAGTCTTTGGTTCACCCAAAGGTGTAGGGAGGGAAAAACTAAGTGCACTAGAGAATGGAAAAAGTACAGAAGACAAAGGACCCAGGAAAATAAAGAGATTAGCCGAAGTTCCAGAAACGAATATGCACAGGTAAGAAGGGAGGCTCAGCGACTATACAAAAACGACATAGCATCAAAAGTCAAGTCTGATCCGAAGCTGTTGTATAGCCACATCAGGAGGAAAACAACAGTCAAGGACCAGATAATCAGGCTGAGGAAGGAAGGTGGGGAGTTCACAAGAAATGACCAAGAGGTATGTGAGGAGCTCAACATGAGATTTAAAGAAGTATTTACAGTAGAGACTCCAGGAATTCAGAATAAGGAGGTACACCAACAAGTGCTGGATGAAATACACACAACCGAGGAGGAGGTGAAGAAGCTGCTATGTGAACTCCATACCTCAAAACCGGTGGGACCTGACAACATCTATCCGTGGGTCCTTAGAGAGGGAACAGAGATGTTGTGTGCCACTAAAAAAAAAACCTTCAACACATCCATTGAAACTGGGCAACTACCTGAGGTGTGAAAGATGGCAAATGTAGTCCCAATTTTTAAGAAAGGAGACAGACATGAGGCATTAAACTACAGACCTGTGTCACTGACGTGTATAGTATGCAAAGTCATGGAGAAGACCATCAGGAGGAGAGTGGTGGAGCACCTAGAGAGACACAAGCTTATAAACGACAACCAGCACGGTTTCAGGGAAGGAAAATCCTGTGTCACAAACATACTGGAGTTTTATGACAAGGTAACAGAAGTTAAACACGAGAGACAGGAGTGGATAGACTGCATTTTCTTGGACTGCAAGAAGGTGTTCGACACAGTTTCTCACAAGAGATTAATGCAAAAGCTAGAGGATCAGGCACACGTAACAGTAAAGGCATTGCAATGGATCAGAGAATATCTGACAGGGAGGCAACAACGAGTCATGGTACGTGACGAGGTGTCAGAGTGGGCACCTGTGACGAGTGGGGTTCCACAGGGGTCAGTCCTAGAACCTGTACTGTTTTTGGTATATGTGAATGACATAACGGAAGGGATAGACTCAGAAGTTTCCTGTTTGCAGATGATGTGAAGTTAATGAGAAGAATTAAATCAGTCGAGGATCAGGCAGGACTTCAAAGATACCAGGACAAGCTACAAGCCTGGTCCAGTAACTGGCTCAATGAATTTAAAACTGCCAAATGCAAAGTCATGAAGATCGGGGAAGGATAAAGAAGACCGCAGACAGAGTATAGTCTAGGTGGCCAAAGACTGCAAACCTCACTCAAGGAAAAAGATCTTGGGGTGAGTATTATACCGAGCACATCTCCTGAGGCACACATCAATCAGATAACTGCTGCAGCATACGGGCGTCTGGCAAACCTATGAATAGCGTTCCAATACCTCACTAAGGAATCGTTCAAGACTCTGTACACCATATACGTCAGGCCCATACTGGAGTATGCAGCACCAGTTTGGAACCTACACCTGGTCAAGCACGTCAAGAAAATTAGAGAAAGTGCAAAGGTTTGCAACAAGACTAGTCCCAGAGCTAAGGGGATTGTCCTACGAAGAAAGGTTAAGGGAAATCGGCCTGACGACACTAGAGGACAGGAGGGTTAGGGAAGACATGATAACGACATATAAAATACTGTGAGGAATAGATAAGGTGGACAGAGACAAGATTTTTCCAGAGAGGGGACACAGAAACAATGGGTCACAATTGGAAGTTGAAGACTCCTATGAGTCAAAGGGATGTTAGGAAGTATTTCTTCAGTCATAGAGTTGTCAGGAAGTGGAATAGCTTAGAAAGCGACATAGTGGAGGCAAGAACCATACATAGTTTTAGGACGAGGTTTGATAAAGCTCATGGAGCAGGGAGAGAGAGGACCTAGTAGCAATCAGTGAAGAGACGGGGCCAGGAGCTGTGAATCGACCCCTGCAACCACAAATAGATGAGTACAAACATATACATGCTACCCTCTGTTTTCCTATCCATTTCTCTTCTCGGTCTCATTTCCTTTTCTAATTACATTGGACCCACACCTCTTATCCCTTACTCCTTCCCCTCCCCTCCCTTCCCATTAACCTCCCTTAACCCCCTCCCTTCTCCTTCCCCTCCCGCTCCCCACCTTTCCACACATTTGCAGGGAATTTTAGAATTTTATTGAAGTAGTTTAGACTTGTTGGGTCGTGAAAAGACTTGATGAAACTCTTCACAATGACGTAATATTTTTCTAAGTTGCTCCAAGGACCTCCTCTCAGTGTGAAATTTGCGTACTTTCTTCTTTTAATTTGGCTTCTGCCTGCATTACAAATGGTAAATTTAGGTGTATTTTAGAGTCACGGTTGTAAATACTAGTGGGAGTTGTTTGATGTGTCGGGAAAGTGAGTAAATGTAAAGGTTGGTGTGTGTGTGTGTGTGTGTGTGTGTGTGTGTGCACTCATCTAGTTGTACTCACCTAGTTGTGGTTGCAGGGGTCGATTCCGCGCCTCTTCACTGGCCGCTACTGGGTCACTCTCCCTATTCCATGAGCTTTATTATACCTCTTCTTAAAGCTATGAATGGAACCTGCCTCCACTACATCGCTTCCCAAACTATTCCACTTCCTGACAATTCTGTGACTGAAGAAATACTTCCTAACATCCCTGTGATTCATCTGAGTCTTCAACTTCCAACTGTGTCCCTTTGTTGCTGTGTCCCATCTCTGGAACATCCTGTCTCTGTTCACCTTGTCAATTCCTCTCAGTATTTTATATGTCGTTATCATGTCTCCCCTATCTCTCCTGTCCTCCAGTGTCGTCAGGTCAATTTCCCTTAACCTCTCCTCGTCGGACATACCCTTTAGCTCCGGGAAAGGTCTTGTTGCAAACATTTGCACTTTCTCTAGTTTCTTTACGTGCTTGGCTAGGGATGGGTTCCAAACTGGTGCTGTATACTCCAATATGGCCCTAACGTACACAGTGTACAGGGTCCTGAACTATTCCTTATTAAGATGTCGGAATGCTGTTCTTAGGTTTGCTAGGCGCCCGTATGCTGCAGCAGTTATTTGGTTGATGAGCACCTCAGGAGATGTGCCTGGTGTTATACTCACCCCAAGATCTTTTTCCTTGAGGGAAGTTTGTAGTCTCTGTCCCCCTAGACTGTACTCCGTCTGCGGTCTTCTTTGCCCTTCCCCAATCTTCATGACTTTGCACTTGGTGGGGTTGAACTCCAGGAGCCAATTGCTGGACCAGGCTTGCAGCCTGTCCAGATCCCTTTGCAGTTCAGCCTGGTCCTCGTCCGATTGAATTCTTCTCATCAACTTCACATCATTTGCAAACAGGGACACTTCGGAGTCTATTCCTTCCGTCATGTCATTCACAAATACCAGAAACAGCACCGGTCCTAGGACTGACCCCTGTGGAACCCCACTCGTCACAGGCGCCCACTCTGACACCTCGCACGTACCATGACTCGCTGCTGTATTTCTGACAGGTATTCCCGAATCCATTGGATTGCCTTCCCGGTTTTCCCTGCCTTGTTCTCCAGCTTTTGCACTAATCTCTTGTGTGGAACTGTGTCAAACGCCTTCTTACAGACCAAGAAAATGCAATCTACCCACCCCTCTCTCTCTCTTGTCTCACTGCTTTCACCCTGTCATAGAACTCCAGTAGGTTAGTGACACAGGATTTCCCGTCCCTGAAACCGTGTTGGCCGTCATGGATAAGCTCATTCCTTTCTAGGTGTTCCATTACTCTTCTCCTGACTATCTTCTCCATGACTTTGCATACTATACACGTCAGTGACACTGGTCTGTAGTTTAGTGCTTCGTGTCTGTCTCTTTTTTTAAAATATGGGACTACATTTGCTGTCTTCCATACCTCAGGTAGTCTCCCTGTTTCGATAGATGAGTTGAAAATTGGTGTTAGCGCCTCTACTCCCTCTCTCATGACCCATGTGTGTATGTGTGTGTGTGTATGGTATGTGTGTGTTAGTTAGTTAGTTACCATTTTGGCTTAGGCACATGTCGATTAGACACTAGGCCTGTTGTATATATGTGTGTGTGTGTGTGTGTACGAAACACTTCGAAATGTTTCGGCCCCGCCGGAAATTGAACCCGTGCCCTCCGTGCGTGAAGCAAGAGCGCTAGCCACCATGCCATCGGGGCGTGTGTGTGTGTGTGTGTGTGTGTTTGTGTTTGAGTGTTTGTGTGTGTGTGTGTGTGTGTGTGTTTGTGTGTGTGTGTGTGTGTATGTGTGTGTATGTGTGTGTACTCACCTAATTGTACTCACCTAATTGTGGTTGCAGGGGTCGAGACTCAGCTCCTGGCCCCGCCTCTTCGCTGTGCGCTACTGGGTCTCTGCTCTCCCTGCTCCATGAGCTTTATCATACCTTGTCTTAAAACTATGTATGGTTCCTGCCTCCACTATATCTTTCTCTAGACTATTCCACTTCCTGACTACTCTGTGGCTGAAGAAATGCTTCCTAACATCCCTTTGACTCATCTGAGTCTTCAGCTTCCAGTTGTGTCCCCTTGTTTCTGTGTTCCCTCTCTGGAACATCATGTCACTGTCTACCTTGTCGATTCCCCGCAGTATTTTGTATGTCGTTATCATGTCTCCTCTGACCCTTCTTTCCTCCAGTGTTGTTAGTCCTATTTCCCTCAACCTTTCTTCATAGGACAGACCCCTGAGTTGTGGAACTAACCTTGTCGCAAACCTTTGCACTTTCTCTAGTTTCTTCACGTGCTTGACCAGGTGTGGGTTCCAGACTGGTGCTGCATATTCTAGTATGGGCCTGACGTACACGGTGTACAGTGTCTTGAATGATTCCTTGTTAAGGTAACGTAACGCTAATCTTAGGTTTGCCAGTCGCCCATATGCTGTCGCAGTTATCTGGTTGATGTGTGCCTCCGGAGACGTGCTTGGCGTTATACTCACCCCAAGGTCTTTCTCCTTTGCCGAGGTTTGTAGCCTTTGTCCGCCTAGCCTGTACTCTGTCAGCGGTCTTCTTTGCCCTTCTCCGATCTTTATTACTTTGCATTTGGTGGGATTGAATTCGAGAAGCCAGTTGCTAGACCAGATGTCAAGCTTGTCCAGGTCTGTTTGAAGTCCTGCTTGGTCCTCTTCCGATGTGATTCTCCTCATTAATTTCACATCATCTGCGAACAGAGACACTTCTGAGTCTATCCCATCCGTCATGTCATTTACATATACCAATAATAACACTGGTCCTAGGTCTGACCCCTGCGGTACGCCGCTCGTCACAGGCGCCCACTGTGATACCTCATCACGCACCATGACCCATTGTTGCCTCCCTGTGAGGTATTCCCTGATCCATTCCAGTGCCCGTCCTGTTATACATGCTTGTTCTTCCAACTTCTTTACTAATCTCATGTGAGGAACTGTGTCGAAGGCCTTAATGCAGTCCAGGAAACTGCAATCAACCCACCCTTCTCTCTCTTGCCTTACCTCTGTTACTTTATCATAGAACTCTAGGAGGTTTGTTACACAGGATTTGCCTTCCCGGAATCCGTGCTGTCTGGTGTTTATTATCCTGTTGAGCTCGAGGTGCTCCACCATTCTTTTCCTGATGATTTTCTCTAGGACTTTGCACACTATACATGTAAGTGACACTGGTCTATAGTTTAGTGCCTCTTTTCTGTCTCCTTTTTTAAAGATGGGGACTACGTTGGCCTTCTTCCATACCTCAGGTAGCTGCCCATTTTCAAGAAATGTGTTGAATATTATGGTAAGTGGCACACTCAGTACCTCAGCTCCTTCCCGAAGAACCCACAGGGAGATATTGTCCGGACCCATCGCCTTTGAGGTATCAAGGTCACTGAGTAACTGCTTCACCTCCTAGTCAGTTGTGTGTATGCCCTCTAGCACTTGATACATCCCTTGTTGGTGACGCACCCCGTCCTGTCTACCCAGCTGCCTTCCTTCCTTCACTGTGAATACTTCCTTAAACCTCAAGTTGAGCTCCTCACATACCTCTTGATCGTTACTTGTGAGTCCCCCATCTTCTCTCCTCAGCCTTATCACCTGGTCTTTAACTGTTGTCTTCCTTCTGATGTGACTGTACATCAGTTTCAGGTCGGACTTAACTTTCGATGCTATGTCATTTTCGTACTGTTTCTGGGCCTCCCTCCGTACCTGTGCATACTCGTTTCTAGCTCTTCTACTAATCTCTTTGTTTACTTGGGTTCTTTGCCTTCTGTACCTTTTCCATTCTCTGACACTCTGAGTCTTTGCCTCCCTGCACCTTTGGGTAAACCAGGGGCACTTTCTGGCCTTCCAGTTTAATCTTTTTCCTTTGGGTATAAACCGTTCCTCTGCCTCCTTGCACTTTGCCCCTACATATTCCATCATTTCATTTATTGTCTGTCCGTCCATTTCCCTTTCCCACTGAACCTCCTGCAGGAAATTCCTCATGCCTGTGTAGTTTCCTCTTTTAAAATCTGGTTTGTCTCTTTCGGTACCGTTTTCCCTCTCCACCTGTAGCTCTACAATGTACTCAAAGCTCAGCACCATATGGTCACTGGCTCCCAGGGGGCTCTCGTGTGTTATGTCTTCAATATCTGAGCTTTTCAGGGTGAATACAAGGTCCAGTCTTGCTGGTTCATCTTCTCCTCTCACTCTGGTCGTGTCCCTGACATGTTGGTGCATCAGGTTTTCCAGTACCACGTCCATCATCTTGGCTCTCCAAGTTTCTGGACCCCCACGTGGTTCTTGGTTCTCCCAGTCGATCTCCCTGTGGTTGAAATCGCCCATGACCAGTAACTTCGCTCTGCTCATGTGCGCTTTTCTTGCCACCTCCACCAGAGTGTCCACCATCGCTCTGTTGTTCTCATCATATTCCTCACCTGGCCTCCTGCAGTTCTGTGGTGGGTTATACATCACTGCAATGATTATCTTGTGCTCCCCAGACTGGATGGTACCTACACACCTCCATTCCTTCCATTTCCTCGAATCTCCAACGGTTCCTTACAAGCAGTGCAACCCCTCCTTCCCCCCTGCTCCTTCTATCTTTCCTCAGGATCTGATATCCCTGTGGGAAGATTGCATCTGATACTGTCTCATTTAGTTTAGTTTCTGTGACAGAAACTGGTGGGGGTGGGGGGTTGCTGTGATGGTGGGTTTTGGGTTGCTGGGGTGGGGACAGGGGGACTGATGAGTGTGTGTGTGTGTGTGTGTGTGTGTGTGTACTCACCTGATTGTACTCACCTAATTGTGGTTGCAGGGGTCGAGACTCAGCTCCTGGCCCCACCTCTTTGCTGTCTGCTACTGGGTCTCTGCTCTCCCTGCTCCATGAGCTTTATCATACCTTGTCTTAAAACTATGTATGGTTCCCGCCTCCACTATATCGTTCGCTAGACTATTCCACTTCCTAACTACTCTATGGCTGAAGAAATGCTTCCTAACATCCCTTTGACTCATCTGAGTCTTCAGCTTCCAGTTGTGTCCCCTTGTTTCTGTATTCCTCTTGGAACATCCTGTCACTATCTACCTTGTCGATTCCCTTCAGTATTTTGTATGTCGTTATCATGTCTCCTCTAACCCTTCTGTCCTCCAGTGTTGTTAGTCCTATTTCCCTCAACCTTTCTTCATAAGGCATTCCCCTGAGCTGTGGAACTAGCCTTGTCGCAAACCTTTGCACTTTCTCTAATTTCTTGACGTGCTTGACCAGGTGTGGGTTCCAGACTGGTGCTGCATACTCTAGTATGGGACTGACGTACACGGTGTACAGTGTCTTGAACGATTCCTTGTTAAGGTAACGGAACGCTAATCTTAGGTTTGTGTGTGTATGTGTGTGTGTGTGTGGTGTGTGTGTGTTTGTGTGTGTGTGTGTGTGTGTGTGTGTGTGTGTGTGTGTGTGTGTGTGTGTGTGTGTTTGTGTGAATCTTTTGTGGTAGTGTATGTATTTTGTAGGTGTGTATGTATTTTTGGGAGTGTATGTGTTTTGCTGGTGTGTATGTTTTGCGGATATGTGTGTGTTTTGTGGGAGTGTGTGGTTGGGTGAGAATGCATTAGAGTAAACATGCGCTCGTAGTTACAGAAGCAGAGATAATACTTGGGGTTGAAAGGGGTCGTCTTGTATAAAATAATTATTCTATAAATGGTTCCTTTTTAAATTTCAAACAGTGAGGGAACAAGCTGTTTCTTTCTGCTTTCATTACGACCATTATCTAACACCCTCCAAAAAAACGTTTTCTACCTATCCTGCCCACAATGACTTTTCCTAATTGCGGTCGACATTAAATCCTCCTCGTCAACGCCCTTCCAGGGAGGTGATGCTGGTGTAGAGCTCTTGATACCAGGAACTGCAGCTCTCTTTCCTCTCTCAGATCCACGCTTATTAACTGTTATTCCTAAGGCGCTGTATGACGTTTAGTGATTCTTATGAATTTTAGTAATAATCATCGTCTGCGTTCATACATTCTTCCTCGTAGCTGTTTGTATCTAATTATCCCATCTCTTCTTCTCATGTCTTCCATTGAATTATCACATCTCTTCTTCTCATTTATTAATATATATTTTCACATCTATTCCTCCCATGTCTTCCAGTGAATACATTTCCAGTGTCATCCAGTCTTCATGATCCACATATCTCAATTCTGGAATCCATTTTCTGTCTGTCAACTTTTTCGATTTTCTAACATATTCTAAACAACCGCTCATTTCGTTGCTCATATATCCGAATGACATTGTAAAACGAGTCACTGTAATATAAATGCTCCTCTTTATTACGTTTAAAAGATTTCCTGATGATGTATTATCACAAACAAATTATCCCTACACACAGATATACTCCGAGTGGTGTATATCTGTGTGTTGTATACACCGAGAGCTAGTTTCGGGGTGTTAGTGGGTTTAATTGCTTAGAAATGTAGAGAGGAAGGTCAGCCGTAAACCCCTTCGTGCCGTTCATAGAGAGGAAATCTAGCAAACCAGCTGACCTTATGTCGTTATCAATGACTTATGTCTTACATGGCATGAGGAGTGGTGCGTTAGGGAGGTACAACACGCAGGGATGGTACAGCATTCCTGCACGGTACAACACGACGGTAAAGTACAACACCACAGCACGGTACAACACGACACCAAGGTTCAGCACACCAGACCTGGACAGACTGGAAGCCTGGTCCAGCAACTGGCTCCTCGAATTTAATCCCGCCAAATGCAGAGTCATGAAGATCGGGGAAGGGCAAAGAAGACCGCAGACAGAGTATAGTCTAGGTGGCCAAAGACTGTAAACCTCACTCAAGGAAAACGATTTGGGTGAGTATAATACCGAGCACATCTCCTGAGGCGCACATCAATCATATAACTACTGCAGCATAAGGGCGCCTGGCAAACCTGAGAATAGGGTTCCGATACCTCGGTAAGGAATCGTTCAAGACTCTGTACACCGTGTACGTCAGGTCCATACTGGAGTATGCAGCACCAGTTTGGAACCCACAACTGGTCAAGCACGTCAAGAAATTAGACAAAGTGCAAAGGCTTGCAACAAGGCTAGTT
>WNWK01018949.1:0-17500 GCA_009830355.1 Cherax destructor | reverse complement strand
CTGCACGGGTTCAGGGACGGAAAATCCTGTCACAAACCTACTGGAGTTCTATGAGAGGGTGACAGCAGTAAGACAAGAGAGAGAAGGGTTGGTAGATTGCATTTTCTTGGACTGTAAGAAGGGATTGACACAGTTCCACAAAAGAGATTAGTGCACAAGCTGGAGAACCAGGCAGGGATAACAGGAAAGTCACTACAATGGATCAGGGAATACCTCTCAGGAAGACAACAGCGAGTCATGGTACGTGGCGAGATGTCAGAGTGGGCGCCTGTAACGAGCGGGATTCCACCGGGGTCAGTCCTAGGACCAGTGCTGTTTCTGGTATTTGTGAACGACATTATGGAAGGAATAGACTTCGATGTGTCCCTGAGGGACTGATTATCTCATTTTCTGTGTATAGTTCTACTGTCTTCAAATTATGTCCTAGAGTTTGTATTGATAAAGCCACTGGATGGCGAAACGTCTACAATAAAGATACCCAGATGTTGCCCAGGTGTCTTAATTTCACTACAAACCTTACTCAAGGAAAAAGATCTTGGGGTGAGTATAATACCGAGCACATCTCCTGAGGCGCACGTCAGCCAAATAACTGCTGCAGCATATGGACGACTAGGAAACCTAAGTATAGCATTCCGACATCTCAATAAGGAATCTTTCAGGACCTTGAACAATCTGTTATGTCAGGCCTATATTGGAGTATGCAGCACCATTTTGGAACCCACACCTAGCCAAGCACGTAAGGAAATTAGAGAAAGTGCAAAGGTTTACAACAAGACTAATCCCGGAGCTAAGGGGTATGTCCTTCGAGGAGACGTTAAGGGAAATCGACCTGACGACACTGGAGAACATATAAATTACTGAGAGGAATCGAAAAGGTGGACAGAAACAGGATGTTCCAGGGTGGGACACAGCAACAAGGAGTCAAAATTGGAAGTTGAAGACTCAGATGAATCACAAGGATGTTAGGAAGTATTTCTTTAGTCTCAGAGTTGTCAGGAAATGGAAGTCTCAGAAGTGATGTAGTGGAGGCAGGATCCGTACATAGCTTTAGGAAGAGGTATTATAAAGCTCATGGAGCAGGGAGAGCGACGTAGTAGTGACCAGTGAGGAGGCGGGGCCAGGAGCTGTGAATCGACCCCTGCAACTACAACTAGGTGAGCACACACCTCGTTTCAACATTCATGTCTTTCTTACTTAACTGTCTGAGTTAATCACCTTTCGTTAGTGGGTGTATGCCTGACCTGGTGTATGCCTGACCTGGTGTATGCCTGACCTGGTGTATGCCTGACCTGGTGTATGCCTGACCTGGTGTATGCCTGACCTGGTGTATGCCTGACCTGGTGTATGCCTGACCTGGTGTATGCCTGACCTGGTGTATGCCTGACCTGGTGTATGTCTGACCTGGTGTATTGGGGACAGTGTGGGTAATGTGGGTTGGTAACACGGGACGCCTCCATTACAGAGCTAAAGCAATCATTGCGACTTGGTTTAGTTTGTAAAAATTCTTTATGACTTGGGATCTGGGGCCTTCCTGAATATTGCCATTATAGCTGATGCAGGTGTTATTCAAGTTTCTGTCTCTGTCTCTGTCTCTGTCTCTGTCTCTGTCTGTCTGTCTGTCTGTCTGTCTGTCTGTCTGTATGTCTGTATGTCTGTCTGTCTCTGTCTCTGTCTCTCTGTCTCTGTCTCTGTCTGTCTGTCTGTCTGTCTGTCTGTCTGTCTGTCTGTCTCTCTCTCTCTCTCTCTCTCTCTCTCTCTCTCTCTCTCTCTCTCTCTCTCTCTCTCTATCTATCTATCTATCTATCTATCTATCTATCTATCTATCTCTCTATCTCTCTCTCTCTCTCAAATATCTGAGTTACCAAGAAAGGATGTAGGGATCAGCCTTACCTTCACTGCCACGATTAGAAAATGGGATAATATAACCACTTTAAGATTGTTAAAGGATGGATAAACAAAAGTATTTACAAGGACTCGAACCGTGGTCCTAGTATGTAGCAAGCCCAAAGCTGTACCACTGTGCCACGAATCTTACAATAGAAGGATTTTTTACAGACAGTACATCTGTGAGATGTCTGTCTGTTCCCACAGCCTCCGAAGCTTACATGGTGCGTCTGTTCTCATTCCCCTCAAAGTCGTATAGTCCACAAGCACAAGCATTAATCAACAACTGCTAGTAAATAAATAATAATGAACAGGGACACACAGTTGGTGGCCGCTGGTACAGACAAGTCAGAGAGTTGCTGCCTCTGAAATTCTTCCTATTTTTAGCTTCGTGGGTCAGTGGTATAGCACTGGGCCTCCCACATGCAGGACCACGGTTAGTCCCCATCTATTCTTCTGTTCAACCCTTGACATTCGGTAATTTTGGCTTATCTCCAGTTTATCAAAGAATTTTGATCAGTGTTGTAAATAAATTTTAGTTCAGATTTTTTTTTATAGGCTCTGGCTTTTAATTAAAAAGCTCAAATATAGTTTTGCGAACTTTATTTATATACTGATTCCCATACAACTTTTATAACTATTGTTTAAGGATTCCCTTTATCTTTGACATCCTATATGAAATATTATATGTTAATAGCAGAATTTTTCTCAAATGTTTCAATATTTTAATATCTTCTTTATAAAGGAAGCTAAAAATTTAGGCGTCACTTAGTACCCACCTTAAAACTGTACCGAGTATACCTCCACACAATTTCTTCCAGCATTTTAAGATATATCAATTTTTACCTCACTCAGATTTTTTATTTATTTGTTAGCTGCTGCTCTGGCGTGTCACGTGGTCTAGGAGACCTACTGTCTTGAGTTTCGTAAAAGTCGTCTTATTGGTTTGTACTAACTAGATTAAAGTGGCATTTAAGCTATAAACAAAATAACTGGAAAAATAATTAAAGTTACGAAATTTTTCTGAAAATAGTCTGTCTGTTTTCCTCTCCTCAGGCTGTTTTCTCTTTCAGTCTTTTAACGAAAATTTAATATAAAATCAGTTCGAGTGATTAAGCAATACACTTAGCTACGCATACATATCACGGAGCATATCCCGTACCGCTGGTAGCGCGTGCACTCGCCCAGCTCTGTAGTAGTAGTAGTAGCAGCAGTAATAGTAGTAGTAATAGTAGTAGTAGTAGTAGGTTCGCTGGTCTTGTCCCGGCCCGGGTCTTTTGCAGATGGTGACGCGGCTGGCCCAGCTCAGCTTCCTCTAGTGTTTGAAGACTCTGGTGTTCTTCAACTTATTCGTTCACCATCGTTAGGTAATCCATTGTCTTTCTCTTCTTCTTCCCACTGCCACTTTTCTTTTTTGGCATTAATTTCTCCTTGCAATTCCTTGCAAATCATTATCTTGTTTTCCATTTCTTTCCTCACGCACGGTCAAAGAGCTTTGTAAATAACGTTAATACTACTACCTCTTTTCCATAGTTCACTATTCAGGAAGGCTCTAATCCTTGGATAGCCTCTTTCTTTTGTAGTCTGCTCTTCCTTATTCCTTTCTTTCTATACTTTCTTCCCTATTTACAGCCGGCAGGATCAGATCGAGGTAGTCACAGGCAACCAGAGGCTTCCCATAGTCTATATACTCTGTCTAATGTGTTTGTCAAGACCAGTTTCAATCTCGCTGGAGTTTGGGCTGGTGGGCTGGGGTAAAAGGAGGCTTGACTAAGGCAGGGAACGGTACGCCCATCTATCGTGAGTGTTTTCGCAATGATGACTTTCATTTGGAAGGAAAGAGTTCTTAGTGGAGTAAGGCCTTTTAAACAAAGACGATTATGTTAACAAGATGTTAAATTTGCTTAAAAATACGGATAATAAGAATCTTCTTGAACGAATCAATTGTTATTTAAAAAAAAATAGATTTTTAAACTTATACTTAAGGGAAATGAGGATTTTATTGAATTTTCTTCTAGGTCTTTCACTTTCCCGTATTTGTATGAGCTGTACAAGATCCATAAGACAGGCAACCCAGCAAGACCTATAATGAGTTTCCTCTGAACTGCAGCTTATAAATTGTTGAAATGTATGAGGGATGTGCCAAAGTATCGGTATCGGGGGAAATCAGCCATTTTTACGGTAACGATGAAGAATCGGCCGATACCAACCGATTCTTTTAAAATATTAATATTACATGTGAGCTTAAAAAAATCAACTTTAACACTCTACCTAACGATTGTGAGAGTTACTCATACACACTAGATGAGTCAAAGGGATGTTAGGAAGTATTTCTTCAACCATAGAATAGTCAGGAAGTGGAATAATCTAGCAAATGATGTATTGGAGGCAGGAACCATACATAGCTTTAAGACGAGGTATGATAAAGCTCATGGAGCAGGGAGAGAAGGGACCCAGTAGCGATCAGTGAAGAGGTGGGGCCAGGAGCTGAGTCTCGACACCTGCAACCACAATTAGGTGAGTACACACACACACACATACAACAGGCCTATTGTCTAATCGACATGAGCCTGGTACAAAAGGGTAACTAACACTATCACACACACGCACGCACGCACGCACATACACATACACACAAACAAACACACACCAGGCCTAGTGTCTAATCGATTTGTGTCTAGTACAAAATGGTAACTAACACACACACACACACATACAACAGGCCTAGTGTCTAATCGACATGTGCCTAGTACAAAATGGTAACTAACACACACACACACACACACATACAACAGGCCTAGTGCATAATCGACATGTAATATATTTGTCAGTTGCAAATTATTTTCGCGTAAGGTTGATAAGTCATACGTCTGGCAGTGAGCACCTGGTGGTGCTGCAGCATCATAGTATAAGGTCTTCCGAGAAGTACGGCATCTCCCGTATGTTGATGGGGTGAGAATAAACTCCTGTCATCACTAAACAAATATTTCTAGTACCAGTTTGATGTAATATTGTAATAGGCTGTTAGTAGTACTGTTTCGACGGTATACTCTAATAAGTAGCTAGTAGCAAATGACAGTAGTTAACCTATTTAGACCCTACATACAAGTGCAGTTATACAATATATATAGTAACATAGGTGCGAATTTCCTAGGATAACATGTATGTGAGTGTCCTAGGATAGCTTATAGAGGTTGGGCGTAGACTTTCCGGACATTCTCCGACGTATAGAGTAACAACACATCTGATTCGTAGGTGTATTTACTACTTAGGTAAAATGATTTCATACGTCACTAGATTAGTTGACATCGATTAAAATGCGGCTGACTACCGCTATTCCTTATTATTCCGTAACTAGCTTTCTGCAAACTTTTGAGGTTCCTCCCTCCCCACCCATGTAATGGGAGAGGGGGAAAGGGTGGAGATGGTTGAGGAGCCGACGGCACCCAGATAGACTGTGATAAAGCCTGAAGCTTTACGCTTCTGCCTTGCCTCAGAGAGATTTTTTTTCCTCCTACTATTTGTTGCTAGCCTTGCAACACTTCATTGCTAGCTTTGCAACACTTCATTTCTAGTCTTGCAACACTTCATTGCTAGCCTTGCAACACTTCATTGCTCTTGAAGATGCACAGAGGGTGTGAGAGATCTTAAACTAAAGATGTCCACCTCATGTGGCTTGTTCCTAAGATGTCCACCTCATGTGGCTTGTTCCTAAGATGTCCACCTCATGTGGCTTGTTCCTAAGATGTCCACCTCATGTGGCTTGTTCCTAAGATGTCCACCTCATATAATAACCCTTTAATGCATGAATGCGACGGTATCCTGAAGAATATTTTTACGAAAGCACTCAACCTCACTCTAGAAGATGGGCAGTGGGACCAAGCTACACTTCCAGGTGGCAAAGGTGTCCGCAGGGCATCACACATTGCACTACACATTCCTGTCCTCATGTGTTGCATCCAGTGAACTTGTAGCAGTGATTCTCCGTGAACATCTTAGGGACAATGTTGGAGTTCATGATTAAAAGCCCAGTAACTACAAACAGTCACTGTGGGATAGCCCAGTAGTGGGAAATATAACCTCAACAATGCTTCAGAGTATGTTGGGGAAGGATAGAGTCCTCCTAGAAGTGAGAGCTTCTCATGCAGGGGACTTCCTGTTGGCTGTCCCCAACAGGGCACACGTCTCGACTCACAGACCATCCACACCGGCGTTGCCCTATGCCTTGCTGCCCCTATTCTCGCTAAACACAGGTATATTTACGGCAGAGAATCGGCAGACTGATTCGGGTACCATGGTCTTATTTGCCGTAGATCCGAGGGATAGATTGCAAGGCATGAAGAAGTTAGTAATATCATCCAGAGGATGATGTTATTAAGGGAGCCACCCCAGCTATGCAGATCTGATGGTAACCAAAAACATCCTGGACAAACGGCAAGCAGGTGGTGTGGGACAACACATGTGCTTCCACGTTGGCGTTACCTATCTCCAGTACACCAGGGAGGAAGGAGGGGCAGCTGCCAGCTTCAGGGAGTCCCAAAAGTCTAAAAAATACGGTGAACTTGCCCATCATTACATGTTTGTTCCCATAGGCTGAAAGACTCTTGGCCCATGGGAAAAGAGTGCCTCTAAGTTTCTCAAGGAGCTAGGCAAATGACTCATCAGGGTAACTAGGGATCCCAGGGAGGCTAGTTTTCTGTTCCAGCGACTCAGTGCTGCAGTTCAGAGGGGTAATGCCTGCAGTATCCTTGGTAAGGGGCCCCAGCTATGAGGAGCTGGATGAGATTTTCGCATTGTAATCTATTATAAACACGAAAAAATATGTAATTGAAATGTAACCACCCTCAAACCTCATGTACTGTATAGGCCATCTTTGTACCAGCAATGTATCCTTTAAGTCTTGTGTATTATATATATATATATATATATATATATATATATATATATATATATATATATATATATATATATATATATATATATATATATATATATATATATATATGCATGTATATATATATATATATATATATATATATATATATATATATATATATATATATATATATATATATATATATATTTTTTTTTGTACCCACGAACGAGTGGTATTGATCAATAACAACACTGCGACTAGCCAAGCAGTCGAATCCATGCTGCTTTGGCCCGTGCCGAATAGGTAAAACTTGCAATTTTTGGCTTAAATAGCAACGCTTTTCTTGCCGAATAAAGCAAGTTAAAATTTGTGTATGCAATAATTTTGCAAAAATGATTCTGATCCTAGCGAAAAATAAAATATTTCATTGTTTGTTTATTATTAAATTATTGTAAACTTATCTAAAATATATTTAGTTGGATTAGGCTAAATTAAATTGCGCTTGTTATAATAAGGTTAGGTAAGTTTTCTAAGGTTCTTTTGGTACTAGATTATTAATTTTTACATTAACATAAATGAAAAACTATATCTTTAAACGTACAAGAATTTTTTTTAGAAAGGACTTAATTTTAAATATGTTCTTGATAATTGACTACTTTTACCTATTCGGCACGACATATATATGTGCTTAACAATTCGCAAACAGGCGAAGTTATTTACAAACATTACCTCTCAGTCCACAGCAGAATTCGAACCTGCAACCTCGGCATCAGAGTACACAGTACTTTATTCACAACCCCAGACTCCAGATAATTATGGGACCCTAGCCGAAGCTAGACGATGTTTCCCCATACCCCGGAGCACCAGACTTGTTCAAAGTTATTTCATCAAATCCTGCCACATGCAGTGAACAACGAAAGAGATTTTAAAATGCTTAATAAATCGCAAAAAAGGCGAAATTACTCTGATGCCGAGTTTGGAGGTTCGAATCCTGCTGTGGACTCAGAGATAATGTATACTAACTTCTAGCCTAAGCAGCGAGCTCAACATCTGGTACCTGGATGATGGCAGTCTGCCAGGTACTGAAGAGTCCCTGTTAGAGGACCTACAACTGGTGAAGATACAGGGAGAAGCCTTGGGACTCTTCCTCAATCCCTCAAAGTGTGAAATCATCACAACGAACCAGGAAATAATAAATGCTGTGCGAACAATCCTCCCGGAAGTCTCTACTTCCATTTCGTTCAACAGTACCCTCTTGGGAGCACCGCTGGGTCACCAGACCATCGACATGGTCCTCAAGGACAATTTGAATGACCTGAAAAGAATGGAGGAGAGAATAAGCGATCTTGATGCCCATGATACCCTGTATCTCATCACAAAAAATCTTACTATGCCAAGACTCTCTTACTTCCTGAGGTGCGCACCCTCTTTTGACAACCCAACACTCTACGAATATGACGCACACCTCAGATCAATCTTTAAGAAGACACTGAATCTGTCACTAGAGGATCGGCAATGGGAGCAGGCAACCCTCCCAGTGCGACTGGGAGTTATAGGGGTGCACAAAGTAACGCAGGTAGCTTTACCTACCTTTTTGTTTTCGTGTTTGGCTTCCAGTGGATTAGTCAAGAAGATCGTCCCCGAACGTTTGAGAGACGCGGTAGGAGCTCAAGACCCCAGGTTCACTGAAGCAGCAATGCGGTGGGACATCCTTGCAGACTCCTCCAGTAGACCAGCTCCTCCCAAAGAGCACAAACAGTCCCACTGGGACAAACCGATCATGGAAAAAATCTCCAACACAATGCTCACCAATGCTTCAGGAAAGGACAAAACTCGTCTCCTAGCGGTGAAGGCACCACACTCAGGAGATTTCCTTCTAGCTGATCCCAATTCCTCCTGGGCACTCGACTCGACTCACAGGCCATTCGGATTGGTGTTGCTCTTCGCCTAGCCGCCCCCCTCCTCACCGAACATAGATGTATTTGAGACAGGGCGACGGCTGATCAATTCGGACTTCATGGTCTCGTGTATCACACATTAGAAGGGAAGTATGACAGACATGGGGAGGTCAACGACATCATAAAGAGAAGCCTCGCCACATCCGTTGCCCAGCTCAACGGGAACCCCAATTGCAGAGGTCTGGCGGAAGTCAAAAGCATCCTGATGGAGCCACTATGCTACCCAGGAAGGATGGAAAGCAAATTGCCTGGGACTACACCTGTGTCGCCACACTGGCAGACACCTACTTTCCATACTCCGTAGCTGAAGGGGGTGGAGCTGCCAGCCACAGGGAGACTCAGAAGACCCGCAAATATGAAGGCCTTCCCCTTTGCTATAACTTCATCCCAATAGGGTCGGAGACCCTTGGAGCATGGGGCAAGTGTGCTCTAAAGTTTCTCAAAGAGCTGGGTGAAAAACTCATCATAGAAACGAAGGACCACAGGGTGGCCAGCTTCCTCTTTTAGAGACTCAGTGTTGCGATCCAGAGGGAAAATACCTGCAGCATTCTGGGCAAGCGGCCCACTGCCGGGGAGCTGGACGAAGTATTCGAGATGTAGCTCTGAGTTGTTATCTATGTTGTTTTACTCCCTATTGCATTGTTGTCAATATATTTTGTGTTTAAATAAAGTATATATAAAATATAGGGGGTGGTTGGAGAAAATTTTCAAACAGCTTAAGGGAAAACCTTGGGTTCTCCCTGATAATGTGAGCAGTCACGAAAGCGCTTGGAATTTCTCTATTTTTTCATAGTGGTTATTTTGCATGCATATATATATATATATATATATATATATATATATATATATATATATATATATATATATATATATATATATATATATATATTAAATATTTATAATTATAATTATTAATATATATATACCATATATATAATATATAATATATATATTATATATAATATATATTATATATAGATATATATATATTATATGTATATATATATATATATATATATATATATATATATATTCAAACAACTGAATAATATAAAATTAAATCTTTAATAAAACTTCACGCATTGAAAATAAAATATTTTGAGAATGTTCAGAAACAAGTAGATGTGCTTCATCAGGACGCTAACTCATGCCATTGTTTTGGGTACATAGTTTGAAATGCATTTAAAATTAAAATTTCACGAAGACAATAAAAAAATATGAATGTTGATTTTTCTCTTGAGTTTTGTTGACGAGAATGTTTCCCTGGGAACGCATTTCTGTGAATAATAATAATTCACTTGATTATTATTATTATATTATGACTATTGTTATTATTATTATTATTATTATTATTATTATTGTTATTATTATTATTATTATTATTATTGTTATTATTATTATTATTATTATTATTATTATTATTATTATTATTATTATTATTATTATTATTATTATTATTATTATTATTATTATTATTATTATTGTCAACAATAAAAAATTTTGCCAAAGGTATTTGAAGGTATTCAGGGTATTTTTGGGTTGCTGAATTAAAAAAAATATCAATTAACGGGGAACTTAGCCATAACGCATGTATATGTATATATAGTGACAATTTGTATATACACATAGTTTTAATAAAGATTAGAATTTTGTTTTTAAATTATTTAATATTTAACTAAAGAAGTTGTATCAACAACGACCACGTGAAAATATTGTAACCTTCATTTTGTTATTTTTTCCAGATAAACATGAGTTCTGCACGAAGAGTCTGCTTAAACATTTGCAAAGCATTTTGCTACATTTGTGGCAAAATGTTTTACTTATTTTGGAGTGGCGCTTTGAGAACAAGACAAGTCCCGGGGTTTTGCTAAACCTGTGTAGAATACTTACAATAGTGGAAACAATGGCGTATTAAACTTGGGTGGGCCTGTGGTGCAGAGAGCCGAAAACCCACCACGATGATTGTTATTTCTGCATGGTGATTGTGAGAGGTTTCAATCGATACGAGAAAGTCAAGTGGGAATATCCTGATTTGGAGTCAGCAAGGAGACCTGTGCCACACAGGGAAGACGTTTCTATACCAGTGTTTGCAACACTGCCTGACCTTCCAGTGTCAGATGTTGGAGAAACTCAGTGTTTATGATGTAACACAGGTGATAACAGTGGAAGTGAATATGAAGAAAGCATTTCAACACTCCAGCAGTTCTTCCAAGAAGAACTCAATGATCAGATCCGTGACCTCAGTCAGTCAAAGTAACCATCAGAACTTTTAGCATCCAGACTAAAAGAAAACAACTGTCTACAAAAAGAAGTTAAACTAACAGCTAATCGAACCTGTCACTAGTGACATCTAACTTGTCACTGGTGAAACACAACCTGTCACTAGTGACATCTAACTTGTCACTGGTGAAACACAACCTGTCACTAGTGACATCTAACTTGTCACTGGTGAAACACAACCTGTCACTAGTGACATCTAACTTGTCACTGGTGAAACACAACCTGTCACTAGTGACATCTAACTTGTCACTGGTGACACACATTCTGTCATTAGTGACATCTAACTTGTCACTGGTGAAACACATCCTGTCAGTACATCTAATTTGTCACTGGTGACACACATTCTGTCATTAGTGACATCTAACTTGTCACTGGTGAAACACAACCTGTCACTAGTGACATCTAACTTGTCACTGGTGAAACACAACCTGTCACTAGTGACATCTATCTTGAAACTGGTGAAACACATTTTGTCTCCAGAACCACACAAAACATAATTTGCATTGAGGATGAAAACAAATAATTTATAAATATAAACAAGTAAGCGTTGAGACCAATAAATAAAACCTAATGTTGGACTGGTTATTACATACGAGGCACTGCAGTGGAACTCACACTAAATAAAACGCTAAGAAAATTGTAAAATATTCGAAAATTTGCTTCATGCTACGTGTCGAAATTAAGGAAGAGTACACGAAGTGAAACATATTGTGCTAGATGACCATTGACCTTACGTGACCACAACGTAAAAAATACTCGGAGAGGTAGACGAGGTAGGTAAGGAAAAATGAACACATAAGCAGTATAATGTGATCCTTTATTGACAACGTTTCGCCCACGCAGTGGGCTTTATCAAGTCACAAACAGATCTACCTGGATTAAAGATTCATGAGAATTTATAGGACACAATTCCAAACACGTTTCCAACATTTTTTTCCAATACCTCATTCCGAGTATCTACCTCCACAACGTTTCGCCCACGCAGTGGGCTTTATCGAGTCACAGACAGATCTACCTGTGACTCGATAAAGCCCACTGCGTGGGCGAAACGTTGTCAATAAAGGATCACATTATACTGCTTATGTGTTTATTTTTCCATTGTGTCGGTATTTTATACCATTTATTTCCATCTACCTCCACATCCACCACCATCAAGGACATTACCAGTAACAGACAGGACAAGCTTCAATCCACTGCAGGGGTATACACAATCCCTTGTAATGACTGCAGCAAATTATACGTCGGCGAAACATCCAGAGACCTCCAAACACGTATTTCAGAACACCAGTACGCAGGCAGATCTGACGACTCAAGAAATGCCTGTGTTCAACACCGAAATTCATACAATCATTTAATCAACTACAGAAACGCAAGACACATCGCCAGAGAAGACAACACTCAATACCGAAGTATCCTGGAATCATCACTTATCTGTATATCCAACAACTTCAACCAGAACAACGGCTTCTACAACATAGCTGAACCTATTGCCAAGAAACTTCTTCAACGCTATCCCACCTAGAACTCAAGAATGGTACACTGCAGAAGGTCTACCCATATACTTGTCCAATCTCTTTTTAAGTTACCCAAGGTTTTTAACTATCACCCTTACTCTGAAGACTGTCGCATGCAACATTCTCCACCTGACTAAATCCTATAAATACCCATGTATCTTTTATCCAGGTAGATTGCCGGGTCACCATTTGGAGAAGACCCGGGCCGGATGTACCGGCGAACATACAACAACAACAATATCCAGGTAGATCTGTTTGTGACTCGATAAAGCCCACTGCGTGGGCGAAACGTTGTCAATAAAGGATCACATTATACTACTTATCTGTTTATTTTTCCATTGTGTCGGTATTTTATACCATTTATTTCCACGAGGTAGGTAAAAAGAAATAAGATAAAAAAGGATGTAAAAAAAAGGAACGAGAACGAGGGACGGTAGATGGGACCTGAACACCAGGATGACCCGCAGTTCAAGAGACGCTGTTGAACCCTTGACAACATCAAAGTCGTAGAGATGTGGAATGGATTCACACCTTCTGAAATGCTTTGATGTGTCCTGTTCAACTCACTTAATTGAGAGGAAAGAGATAAAAATGCAGTATAATGTTACCATTTAATGCCTACCTTTTGCCCACACTGTGTGCATTATCAAACAGACCTTGTGAAGACCACATCTGTTTGTGACTTGATAAAGCTCACTATGTGGGCGAAACGTTATCAATAAAGGATCGCATTATACTCCATTTGTCTATCTATTGTGTCGGTATTTTATACCATTTCTCTCCATCAGAAGCTTGTTATGATGCGGGACTCGGAGCTGGAGCTCAGACCGCAAACCCAAATTGATAATGAACTGATTTACATATAGACTCCAGAGCAGATGTGTGAGTCTTGCTTCAAGCCGCTCTTAACCTCGACCACGGCTCTCAACACTCACTTCAACTTCCCTCCCAGTATTGCAATTCACTAACACAACATCTGCAACTGTATTCACTTCTCACCTGTGCTTCCAGGATGGTTGGAGGTGTACTAAATGTTTTCATATCTCTCTCTCTCTCTCTCTCTCTCTCTCTCTCTCTCTCTCTCTCTCTCTCTCTCTCTCTCTCTCTCTCTCTCTCTCTCTCTCTCTCTCTCTCTCTCTCTCTCTCTCTCTCTCTCTCTCTCTCTCTCTCTCTCTCTCTCTCTCTCTCTCTCTCTCTCTCTCTCTCTCTCCTCTCTCTCTCTCTCTCTCTCTCTCTCTCTCTCTCTCTCTCTCTCTCTCTCTCTCTCTCCTCTCTCTCTCTCTCTCTCTCTCTCTCTCTCTCTCTCTCTCTCTCTCTCTCTCTCTCTCTCTCTCTCTCTCTCTCTCTCTCTCTCTCTCTCCTCTCTCTCTCTCTCTCTCCTCCCCCTCGCTCTCTATTCCTTCGTTTTATTATATATATATATATATATATATATATATATATATATATATATATATATATATATATATATATATATATATATATATATATATGCAGAACAACCACTGTGAAAAATAGTGAAATTCCAAGCGCTTTCCAAGACTGAGAAAGTTTTATCAAACAAGTCCATGGTCGAAGGAATATAATGGAATCATGTTTCATGAAAGGTAGTTTAGAAAACAATATGAACATTGCTTTTGGTTTATATAAATTTGATTCTTTTATGATTAATAAAATTTGGGAAGAATTTAATGACACATTAAACAAGTAAAAAATCTTAATGCTTGGGTAGAGTATCAGTTCTGTTTCACAGAGTCGGGTGTTGTGACGCGACTGTGAGGTGTAGTATTGCCCTTATATGCCTTCCTGTTGATGTTTTCGTTTTTATAGTTCCATGATAAAGTGAGAAGTCACGAAAGCACTTGAATTTCGCTTTTCTTTCTCAGTGGTTGTACTGCATATTGTGATATCACCTGTTAACTGTGATTTTATTGCATATATATATATATATATATATATATATATATATATATATATATATATATATATATATATATATATATATATATTTATATATGCAAAATGATCACAGTAAACAGGTGATATCAAAATATGCAAGACACACTATGAAAAATAGAAGAATTCAGCGCTTTCGTGACTTCACATTATCAAGGAACTATGATAGTTCCTTGATAATGTGAGTAGTCACGAAAGCGCTTGGAATTCTTCTATTTTTCATAGTGGTTGCCTTGCATTATATATATATATATATATATATATATATATATATATATATATATATATATATATATATATATATATATATATATATTTATTTATTTATTAACAATTCGGCCGCTTCCCACCAAGGCAGGGTGGCCCGAAAAAGAAAAACTTTCATCATCATTCACTCCATCACTGTCTTGCCAGAAGCATGCTTACACTACAGTTATAAAACTGCAACATTAACACCCCTCCTTCAGAGTGCAGACACTGTACTTCCCATCTCCAGGACTCAAGTCCGGCCTGCCGGAGGTTTTAGGAAAGGTAGGGGGTGTGTAGACCAAGTGTTTACAGTGAAACATATAGGTAAACAGTATTTAAATAAGGGTAAATGGTTTTTGTGGCATTTATGGATTTGGAAAAGGCGTATGACAGGGTGGATAGGGGGGCAATGTGGCAGATGTTGCAGGTGTATGGAATAGGAGGTAGGTTACTGAAAGCAGTGAAGAGCTTTTATGAGGATAGTGAGGCTCAGGTTAGAGGAAGAGAGAGAGAGAGAGAAATAATAAAGAATAAATTAAAGTGAAAATATAAATATATTTACAGATGGAGAGATATTCCCTTCATTAAGTTTAATCCTACACGCATATTTAGATACACTAGTCATCCTACGATCTAGTGGAAACTGATAAGCGACCTGCCAGAAATTGATCAGTGATCAGCGACCTGCCAGAAATTGATCAGTGATCAGCGACCTGCCAGAAATTGATCAGTGATTAGTGTTCTGCCAAAAACTGCTCTGCGATCTACCATTAGACAGTGATCGAGGTTTTAGCCAGTGCTGTCGTAAATTGTATTAAAAATAGATATGAGTTATCGATCAAGTGGAACAAAGTCACTATAAATTTCTATATTGTTCATGATGTCTTGATTAGAGTACTTTTTTTTAATTTATTATAAACACAAAACAAACTAAAAACTTTAAGGAAACCGCTTCATAAATATCGAATCAGTTTAACTGTAATACTCCACCGTGATCAGGTCTTTGCATGTTGCAACTGCAAGCATGGACTGGCAAGTCCTTTGGTGACCTGAGGAACCCTTGAGGTTCTGAATTCATAATCACTCCTGGAAAGGTCAGAGACTGTCAACACGCATCAGGAGGGCCAGCGTAACATATTACAACACCTGACGTCAAATGACTGCTTTCTTGAAGGTTAAGTGACTGTAGCATACCTTCACAACCCTACTATCTATCTATCTATCTATCTATCTATCTATCTATCTATCTATCTATATATATATATATATATATATATATATATATATATATATATATATATATATATATATATATATATATATATATATATATATATAGATAGATAGAATAGATAGATAGATAGATAGATAGATAGTAGGGTTGTGAAGGTATGCTACAGTCACTTAACCTTCAAGAAAGCAGTCATTTGACGAGAAGAAGAAAAACTTTATAAAATTGGGTTGTCTGAATGTGCGTGGATGTAGTGCGGATGATAAGAAAGAGATGATTGCCGATGTTATGAATGAAAAGAAGTTGGATGTCCTGGCCCTAAGCGAAACAAAGCTGAAGGGGGTAGGCGAGTTTCAGTGGGGAGAAATAAATGGGATTAAGTCAGGAGTATCTGAGAGAGTTAGAGCTAAGGAAGGGGTAGCAATAATGTTGAAGGATCAGTTATGGAAGGAAAAGAGGAATATAAATGTGTAAATTCAAGGATTATGTGGATTAAAATAAGGGTCGGATGCGAAAAGTGGGTCATAATAAGCGTGTATGCACCTGGAGAAGAGAGGAGTGTAGAGGAGAGAGATAGATTTTGGGAGATGTTAAGCGAATGTATAGGAACTTTTGAACCAAATGAGAGAGTAATTGTGGTAGGGGACCTAAATGCTAAAGTGGGAGAAACATGCAGAGAGGGTGTAGTAGGTAAGTTTGGGGTGCCAGGTGTAAATGATAATGGGAGCCCTTTGATTGAACTTTGTATAGAAAGGGGTTTAGTTATAGGTAATACATATTTTAAGAAAAAGAGGATAAATAAGTATACAAGATATGATGTAGGGCGTAATGAGAGTAGTTTGTTGGACTATGTATTGGTAGATAAAAGACTGTTGAGTAGACTTCAGGATGTACATGTTTATAGAGGGCTACAGATATATCAGATCACTTTTTAGTTATAGCTACAGTGGGAGTAAAAGGTAGATGGGATACAAGGAAAATAGAATCAGTAAGTAAAAGAGAGGTGAAGGTTTATAAACTAAAAGAGGAGGCAGTTAGGGTAAGATATAAACAACTATTGGAGGATAGATGGGCTAGTGAGAGTGTAGGCAATGGGGTTGAAAATGTATGGGGTAGATTTAAAAATGTAGTGTTAGAGTGTTCAGCAGAAGTTTGTGGTTACAGGCGAGTGGGTGCGGGAGGGAAGAGGAGCGATTGGTGGAATGATGATGTAAAGAGAGTAGTAAGGAGAAAAAGTTTGCATATGAGAGGTTTTTACAAAGTAGAAGTGATGCAAGGAGGGAAGAGTATATGGAGAGAAAAGAGAGGTTAAAAGAGTGGTGAAGCAATGTAAAAAGAGAGCAGATGAGAGAGTGGGTGAGATGTTATCAGCAAATTTTGTTGAAAATAAGAAAAAGTTTTGGAATGAGATTAATAAGTTGAGGAAGCCTAGAGAACAAATGGATTTGACAGTTAAAAATAGGAGAGGAGAGTTATTAAATGGAGAGTTAGAGGCATCGGGAAGATGGAGAGAATATTTTGAGGATTTGTTAAATGTTGATGAAGTGGGTGT